>JACEIK010001632.1:0-40800 GCA_018107945.1 Datura stramonium | reverse complement strand
ATAAAAATAAAGTTCAACAGATAAATTAAGGGAAAGAATGAATAAAATTGAATATTAACAATATTTACTTTTACTATGTCACATCACTTGCATATAAATTTCACGTGTTTTGATATTTTGATAAAAAAAGGTTTGTGAATAATTTAATATCTCATATTTATAGTAATAAATTTTTGACAAAAAGGAATATGTATGGAAGAACAAAAGTGGAATACAACAGATTAGGATATGCCCGAAAATCTTTACTTGCTTAGAACTAAGAGGTATAGATTAGGAAAAGAGAATTACAACAGAGCTTTGATTTTGATAATCATTGTATTAACTTGAGTTGTGGTCGCAGTATAATTAAATTTGAAACTTAGTGATAATGGATAGTTTGAAACCACTCATTAGATTTGATCGAGTGATTGAGTATATAGTCATTCAATAGGGACTGGTCGGTCGTTTGAATGAACCTAAGTTATCAGTTCAATAAGTAAGTATTGGTGATAATCACGAGTGCATACCCAAAGCAGTTATGTACCCATGGAGAATACAAACCGTAGTTATCCTTTAATATTGATTCAAAACCATAATTTTGATAATTGTTTTAATTATTGATTTTCTTCAGAACCCCCCAATCTTGAAGTAACTACCTCACAAGTTCACTTACCGGCTATAATCTGGTTCTCCCATATTCCCTACGGGTTCGACCCGAACCTCTAGTTGGGTTCTTTATTGACAACATTTGCTTCATACTTCAGTAGGAGGTGTGGTTTGAGCGTTATTAGCACCCAAACAATGGTATACAAAATTTGACTAGACTATGTTGTCAAATGTTTTCAAGATTAATGAGTATGATAAATGTGTTTACATTAAGAACACTCAAAATCAAGCCGTCATTGTTTGTCTATATATGGATGACATATTGATTAATGAGTAACGACATTGCTAACATAAATGCTACCAAACGTATGTTTGCTAGTAAATTTAAGATGAAAGACCTAGGAGTTGCTGAATTGATATTGGGTATTAAGATCCACAAAACTACTCAAGGTCTAGCATTATCTCAGCCTCATTATATCCAAACAATACTTAAAAAATTTAAGTACTTGAATTTCAAAATTGAAAAGACACCAATTGATGTGAATCTTGCTCTTGCTAAGAATAAAGGTGAAAGTAAGTCTTAATTGTATTATGCAAGGGTATTTGGAAGTATGAAGTACATCATGAATTGTACATGATCAAATATAGCTTGTGCGGTAAGTAAACTTAATCGATACACAAGTAATCCCAATCAGAGTCATTGGATGGCTACGAAATGAGTTTTGGGGTATTTAAAATATACTCAAAACTTTGCTTTACATTACAACATGTATTCAACGGTTGTTGAAGGATATTGTGATGCAAATTAGATCACCAGGTCAACTGAAACTAAATTCATAAGTGGATATGTGTTTATCATCGGTGGAGGAGCAGTGTCTTGAAAGTCATCCAAACAAACATGTAGTGCTCGCTCTACAATGAAATCTGAATTCACACCTTTAGACAAGGCTGGTGAAGAAGCAGAATGACTCAAGAATTTTTTAGAAGACATTCCATTCTAGCCCAAACCGTTGGCTCCAATATGTATACATTGCGATAGCCAAATGGAAATTGAAAGGGCTGGAAGTATAATGTATAACGAAAAGTCTCGTCACATACAATGAAGACATAATACAATTAGACAATTACTCTCTAGTAGAATTATCACAATTGACTATGTAAAGTCAAGAGATAATATGTCGGATTCACTTACAAAAGGCATAACTAGAGAGGCAGTTGAAAGATCATCGAAGGGAATGGGACTATGGCTGAGGATAAGTCATCGTGGAGGTAACTCTACCTAGAAGACTGGAGATCCCAAGATCTAGGTTCAAGGAGATCAAACAAAGTTATTGATGACGGCTCAACATTGTCAAAATAACTTTTGGTCCAGTCTCGTGATGAGACAGTGTTCAGTAACAAGGATAAAATATTAAAGTCTTTTTAATGATTTCTAAGTTTGACACGGGGTATGTCAAATGGTGTCTATGGGATAACATATTTCGAAATCACTTATATGAGTGTGAAGTGTAAGCCGCTTCAAGGAGAATTCTGTAAGGCCAATTCTCTACACACTTACAAAACCAGGTTGTGTTCATGGCTAAAACGAACAAAACAATGAGAACCTAAGACGGTTGAAGGATTAACTGCGTGACTTATGTTGTCTAGATATATATCAAAGCTCGACGGTTCAAAGATATCAAATCTACCAATTGACCGAGTATATCCGGTATATGTTCACTATGGAAAGTGCAAGGAGAAACCTACTTATCCAGATGTAATTAATTTTTATTTACGAATCACACAGTTTTTCATGCATTAAAATTTTTATATAGCCACTCCCTATTCATATGGGGGATTGTTGGAGTAAAGTGTCGGGTGTGAATTGAAAAATGGAGAGAAATAAATTGGAGGGGAGAGAAAGTTGAAAAGTTTATTTCCCAATGGTAGCCATTTCGAACAGACACAATTTGAACAGGAGTCTTCACACCCCTTCACTTTAGATTATTAGCTATAAATAAAGGTCTTTTGCCTTCATCTCTGAGATAGATTTTGAGAGAATTTTTGAACATTCTACATATTTTCAAACAAACAAAATCGAGTCTGTTGTGTGATTTATTACTGCTCTTAGAGTTCAATGAAGTTATTGGTGTTTGAGGTACTGCTACACCATTAACAGGTATATCAATTTTATCCTGCGAGGAAGTTATCCAAAACCTCGAGTACAGTGAGGGGATTAAATTTCTTAAGAACATTCAGTCTGTGGTCTCGAATATTAATTATTTTTTTATTTTACTGATTTGAACATATGACGACAACAAAAATTACTAAAAAATAAATAAAATAAATTTTTTAACGTTGCTAATAAAAATAAAGCTCAAGAGATAAATTAAGGGAAAGAATGAATAAAATTGAATATTAACAATATTTACTTTTACTATGTCACATCAGTTGCATATAAATTTCACGTGTTTTGATATTTTGATAAAAAAAAATGTTATTAGTTTAATAATCAGTTGAGTATAAAACGTTTAAAGAAAAATTTGTGGTAAGTTTAGAAGGACCGTGGGTGAATTCGGTACAAACTTTTCAATAATTAATTTTCAACGAATGTTTTGTGTTCGTTCATACTAGTTCTAGTATTATTTATAGTAATAAATTTTTGACAAAAGTGGAATATAGTTCGACAGGATGATCTATTTGACTGGTTAAACTGTCCTCTTGATGTCTCCAAAAATTCCAAAAGTACCCCTCTCCTTTGTGTAAGACATTACGTCATTCCTCTTGTAACCGTCCTTCACCCAAAAGGCAAAAGCTGTCAAGTGTCGATCACCATGTGAACGCACCTTTTCTGCCATGTCATCAACTATTACCCGAAAACCGACCCGTATCCACAACATGTCAATTTCACCATTCAAAGCCGCACGTGCCCACAAAATTTTAATGTGCCAGCTAAGCTAAAATCAAACCCGTGTACAAAAAGCGTATTGATCTTCATTCTCATACCATTCCCCTCGTATATAAACCAAATATCTTGGGAAAAACCAGAAAACTATCTGAACCCCAAAGACCAAAGTTTTCAGCTTTTTGAAATTTTCAACAACGCAGAGGGTCAACCCCAAACAAGAGGAGGAAAGTAGAAACAGCTACAATGAACCAGCCCAAATTCACTCGTGAACAAGAGTTTTTAATTATGGTTGCTGCTTTAGAGAATGTCATAACAGGTAGTACTCATAGTTCTGCTGTCACGTATGCAGCTCAAGAACTTCAATACGCTGTGACCGCGACAGCTACCAGTGCCAGTGCCGCCATTTCATCACCTTCTAAGAGTATGTCTAGTTTTGATCAGCCTCCTCCCCTGTTTCGCGTTCCCGCAGAACCAGAGCCTTGTCAATACTGCAGAATAAATGGTTGTTTAGGCTGCAACTATTTTGGAACCCCGGCTGTTGGTGATAACAAGAACAACAAGACAAAGATTGTTGCCAAGAAGAAGAAGAAGAAGAATTACAGAGGGGTGAGACAGAGACCATGGGGAAAATGGGCTGCTGAAATTAGAGATCCAAGAAAGGCAGCCAGAGTATGGCTTGGAACTTTTACTACAGCAGAGGATGCAGCTAGAGCTTACGACAGAGCAGCTATTGAGTTTAGAGGTCCAAGAGCTAAGCTTAATTTCCCATTTGCAGATTACACATCAATTCAACAGCAGAATAATAATAATACTAATATTGCCACTACTTCATCTTCTTCACCCCAGCAACAACAACAGCAGCCTATGCAGTCGCAACAGGGAATTAACACAAACGAAGATTTCTGGGATCAATTGATGATATCCGACAATGAAATTCAAGATTGCTTGAGGACGATTAAATTTGAAGGCGAATCTTCTGATTCTGCTAATGGCTATATTGCTCATAGCTTCTGATCAATTTCAATTAAACAAGAGAATTGTGAAGGGGGAGGGAAAGAAGAACAAAAAGAAATTATATAGTGGAGTAGCGGATAGTTTTAGTAGTATCAAACTAAATATGTTTTCCAATTTAAGAAATATACACATTTGTGCTCTTAATTGTATCATAAACATAAATACTTGGACACCGTACTGGAAGGAATTTTGGATTTTGTACGGAGAATATTACATGTTGGGACTGAGAAACTGATGGAGAAGTCACCTGATGATTTTGATGGCGGTCTACCTACCAACTTCACCCCCTACTTTAAGGAATTCTTTCTTCTTTTTTTTTTTTTTAATTAAAGACACGTGCATAAAATTAAAAGTTAAATATGGTTGATGATACTAAATTGACAAAAAATATTCACAGCAGGAGAAGTAAGAACGTTATCCACTGCCATTCAGACGTTACTTTCATATTATATAGTTTATCAATTTGACTCTTTTTTTTAGGATTAGGATAAATTTAATTACTTGGAATTATCTTGATGTGTTCAAAAAATGGCACACAATGTTATATTTATTACTTATTACTTACTCCCTTAGTTTTATTATATCTAATCGACAGACATTATAAGAATGCATCTTAATTAAAACGTGACTTGGAATATAAATTTGACCAATGTCCAAACCACGGACCAAACATATCCTTGTTTTGTTTAATCATATTGATAACAGGAATTCATATTTTAAGTGCCTGACAAATTCAGATTAGTATCACATAGGTTTGTATAAAAATAATCGATAAATCACATTAATTTGATAATTTGAGTTAAATTGAAAAAAAAATTCAATTAGTGATTTGGTTTAATTTGATTTGGTGTTGGAGAAAAAACTCGATTATAGTTGATTTGTTCTTAACTAAAAAAAGTCAAGTCAAATCAAACCAAATCAATCTGAACTTATATGAATATAATTTTTATAATTTTTTTATGTAATTTATAAGTATTTCTTAGATTTTTTTTCATAATTTTTGTCATTTAACATATTATTTCAAGCTTAGACTTGTAATATTGGATGATCCAATAAGTTTCTATAGCTCATAAATGCATGATATTAACTCAAATAAATCTCAAATTAAAATCAAATGAATATTAATGCTAACAAAAGAAATGATTTCAGCACTAGGAATGTCAAGAATATTAGATATATGTTCTATGATTGTGAATTGGTTAATTTACACAGTGAAAACACATAACTTAATTTTTTAAAAATATTTAGTTATGTAACTAATACGTATTAGCCGTATTTAATTTGACATGAATTAGTACTTTTATAGTATGCTTATTTAGATTAGGGAAAAAGTTTAAATATGTCATCGAACTTTCACAAATGGCTCAACTATGTCATCTGTTACTAATTGAGTTTATTCATGTTATCACCATGATACATTTGGTTCATTCACACCACTAATTATAAGCCTACTACTATCAGATTTTCCACGTGACATTATTTAAACCTTTTATTACTTACCAACCTCACTCCCTTTTACGAGTGGCATATGTGAGCCATTTCATTACATTCAGTGGCATTTTGAGCCTTTTTTCAGTCCCTTATCACGTCTCAATCACTCTTAACACCCCAAATTTCACCATCAAAGACATACATATTCTTAATTCACACATTCATATGCACTTTCACGTGCGGCTATACCTCACACTACTAAAAAGTTACTATTCTCCCATTGAAATTTTTCACCGAAAAATATTAAGTGGATATTCCCACTGATATCGGTGGCAAAGAAAAAATAATAGTGTTTTCACATGGGAAAATCATGAAGTTTCTCACTATTTCAGTGAGAATTTATTTCCCACTATGAGTTATTCCAATGAACAGGGTCGGTGGGAAATGAATGAGAAAATTTCACATTGATTTGTGGTGGAAAAAATCTTTGTTTCTAGTAGTGTCAATTTGATAAATTTTTTTAACAAATTGATGATTGTGGTTTGTTGATGGTGTCATTTCAAAATTATGGTTAACATTTGAAGTTGTTTGAAAAAAAACTTGGCTCATTTCAAATGGAGTTTCATAGTTGAAGTTCTTAGTAGACCAAACACAAATTTTTAATATATTATTATATAGCAATGTAAAAATATGTTTTAAGTACCTCTTATACGTTTACATATTTTTATATAAGATTTATACATTGTGTATAATAAATATAAAATTTTGATTTATTTTAGTTTTCATACTTGTAGTTTGGTTTAGATGTTTTTTTAAAATATAAATTATGAATTAATATTTTATAGTAGATATATTTTATATTAATTAACTTTAAAAATCCTGTCAAAAATATTATTTTTGAGAAGATTTAATTTTGTTTGGTATGGTATCCTACATTTAACGCCTGTAGAGATAAGTGATAAGCAAGATATGTGAGGGAAAAGCAGTGAGCCAAATGAAATTGGATAGAGAGTCAGTCAACTCCGGTATCGTTGACTCTACGGCGTACGGATTTGATTTTTTCGACAAACCTATGTGCCGAATTCATCATTACCACCTTTCCTTGTCATGTTGCTGGGAGGGCGTTTTTATTTAGTTTTAAAATTTGATTAAATTAGTTTTTAAATATTTTTAAATTTTTTGAGTGGTTGATAAATTAAAAACAATATTTAAAAATAAATTTAAAATTATTTTTAAAAAATTAGAACCTAAAAGTTGGCATCTTTTAATTTTTTACTTTTTAACTTAAAAAGTCATTTTGGTTTGATCATGAATTTATCTTTTTATCCTTTAATATTGTTTCTAATTTCAATACTACTTTTAATAACACAAAATTTTAAATGTGTCTTTTATCTTATTTTATTTAGGGTATTATTTCCAGTAATTTTGATTAAAAATAAAAAATATATAAAATTTTTTGTTTTTTTAAATTTTTAATATTAATTCAATTTTTCAATTTCAACACTTTTATTCAAACACATAACTACTTATTTATAAAATATATTTCACCACTTTAAAAATACTTTAAACACTTATATTTAAAAATCACTTTTTTTCAATTAATCCAAACAGGCTTTAGTCTTTGGAATAGTACACAAAAATACCCTCTTAAAGTAAACTATTTACCACGGTTGCCCCTTTTCATAGTAATTGCATTATATGCATTTGGGCAAAATATTTTACCTAAAATACCCCCTCGGTTGCACATTGGAATGCTCCTTCTCTCTTTTTTTTTCTTGCATTTAATATCTTTGCTCCTTTTCATTTAATGCTTTTATGCATTTATTTATTATTTTGTCTTTTATTTATTTAATTCCTCCAAAAAAAATCAATATTTAATAATATTATAAAATCAAATATTTTTAATATTTTTATAATTTGTTCCTTATTTTTTATTTTATTTTATTTTCTTTATTTTTTCTATTTTTTTCTCTTGATTCATTTTACTTTTTTTTGTTAGCTTATCTTTTTTTAAATTTTAAGAAATACATTTTTTAATAATTAATTAACTTTTAAAAAATAAAATATTTTTTTAAACTATAAATTATATTTTAATCGAAGATCGTAATTTCTAATAAAATAAAAAATATAACTAGACCTCTGATAAAAAGTAATTAAAAATGTTAAATTCCACTAGTTTATTTGTAAATATAAAGTGATAAAGAATTTATTTTTATAATTTTCTTTTGCAAATGAAAACATAAACTTATATATAAAATATGACTCTATTTTATGTAATTATTTTTATAAAAAAGTTAACTTGCTAAAGTGATATAAATTAAAATATCAAAATTAAGTGTAAATTTTATGATACCGTCGGTATATGATATATACCATGTAGGTATCATAGAGGACTCGAAGTGCATCACCGATGGATCAAAGTAGACTTTGAATGATACCACGTGTTATCCAAATATCTTGAAACTGATACGTAGTGGCGCTTATGTTACTTGGCAAACTTTTCTTGAAGCAGCGCCAGTAGACCTTGTTCATTTTAAACACCTCAAGTAGACCTTCTTCAAATCCACAATATGAAACAAAAAAGAAGATAATATATCTTCTTCAAATCCAAAATATGAAATAAAAAAGATAGATTGTGTCTTTTCAAATCTATAACATGAAACAAGAAAGATGGATTTAAGACTTTAAGACAAAGTTGTTAATGAAGAAGACTTATAAATAAACTTATGGATTATAAATCAATCAATCAATATATATATATATATATATATATATATATATATATATATATATATATATATATATATGGGAACTTCAAGGCATCTTGATGTGGCATGCCTCTATTACCCCATTCTCTCTTCTTCTTTTTTGAGATTTTGACTATTTTCTTTTAAAATGATTTTTATTTACTCATTTATTTAATTATTTAAGCCAATTTAAAAATAATTTTTTTAAATATTTTTCCTTTTCTTTTTGATTATTTTCCTTTTTCATTGTCAATGAAAAGTTTTTATTTTGATTTTTTTTTCCTTTTTAATAGTAATGTCCTAATATTCTTATACTTTTAAATTCTTTTTTTATTTATAAATTTTCATTTTTATAAATGAATTTGTAATTGCATAATATAATTCATCAATTCTTCTACATCAACATCTTTGATTCAATTCCTTGTATATTTTTGTGTTAATCTATCTTCTTCTTCTTTTCATGTTATGAATTTCTTCTTAGAACAAACCGAAGAAAGAACTAGTAGAATGAACCAAACTCTTAAACATAATTATTTGTCAATTTGAAACTCATAATTTTTTTTTTAAAGAATTAATTTTAACAATTTGTTTTTTGATTTTTAAAATATTATTACGCCACCTTTATAAATTTATTCTTATTAATATGGGGACACACACGTGAAGCGCGTACGTATGGACTAGTTTTATCACCTAAAAGTGAAAGAATTTGAATAAGACACCACTATCATAAATAAATATTTAAAGAGTTTAGGGAATTTTTAGGTTAGGCACGCAAGGAATTTTTAAAAATTTCTTTTAGGATTGTTTATGGAAGAAAATTTTTTTAGTAGGAAATATTTTTATAGTTTATATAATTATAATTTTATGCTATTTAAAAAATATTATAAATATAATTAAATAATAATTTTAGGGAAAATGTAATGACAATTTTATCTATTCTGAGTCTTTAATAAAGGGCAAAAGTTCAATTAACATTTCTAAAGATCTTCACATTTTTAATATAGTATAAAATTAAAATAAGCTATTTTTGTAAATTATAATTTAAAAAATTATGAATTTCAAATTGATAAACAATTATGTTTATGAGTTTGATCGGGTCTAGTAGTTCTTTCTTCGGTTGTTCTAATACTTGTTTCAATAAACAAAAGCGTCCTTAGGAATAGCGTTTGATTAAAAGGTAAGAAAATCGTCCGCTTTAACATGAGTACTTAAATGCATGCATTATATGTATAAAATTAGTTAATTTTAAAATTCTAAATTTTAAAAATATTTTTTCTATCACTTTTTATTTCAATCATAATTTAATTTCCAATTTCATATAACTGACTATCTCAAATGTTTTTTTTGTTTTTTTAATTTCTTATTTATTTAATATTGTAAATTAATTTTAAACTTTTAATTTTTTAATATATTATTATTTAAAAATATCTTTATATGAAAATACTTGAAGGATTTAATCAAATACTTCATATAAATTGAACTTCACATAAATTAAAATAAAAAATAGTGTAAGATTTAACTAAAGATAGTGAATAACAAGAGTACTCGACTAATTGAAACAACTTAAAAAGAATGTTGTGTTTACATAATAAAAAAATTCGATTATACAATTTTTTAAAAGAAGAAGAAGAATAAAAAGAGGGTAAAAGTATTAATACGTAATAAAATTACTTTTTAATTTATTTTTTCGTATTGAAATATTGAATGATGGATAATTAGTCGATCTAGCAAATGTGAATTGATATATAAGTTAAGCTTGAATTGTAATTGATTTTAAAGTCTTGATTATTAGAACTTTTAATATAGTTCAAATAAGAAAGATTTAAGAAACAATTTTTCACAATTTCGTTCATAATATCGCTTACCGATTTTATTGCAAGATTATCTAAAACAAATTATGCACGAGAGTTATAATTATATTAATTTAAAATTTTATTTAAAAATTATTTTTGAGATGAAGAGTTTGCTTTGCCTGAATAGGTGAAAGTTGTGAATATATGAGTAGATGAAGAATGTCAATTATAAATAACACAAAATTTAAATTATATAATACCAACATAAGACACACAATAAAAAAGATAACATAATATCAATATTAGATGTTAAATATATGTAAATATATTTAGGCATATATCATGCTAACTATATCCCTGGTGTTTTTTTTTATCTGCTGCTATTTGTATCCCTTAGAATTGGGCACATATCGTAACTATATCCCTTAGAATTAGGCACACATCATGATAAGCTTTGTATCCCTTAGAATTAGGCTATATCATGCTTCGGTTTTTATATATACGTTTATCTTAATGAGAATCATTTGGAGGAATTATTTCTAATATGGTATCGATTTCTAGGGAAAAACGATCTTTTTTCTTCCTTGTAAAAGCTCCCGAGCCTTCTTCTTCTTCTTCTCCATTTACTCTTCTTTTCTATTCTTCTTACATCCCCGTAGCCGGATAACAAGCACTTTTCATCACACTTGCTTTGTAGTTTCGAACGTCGGAACCATATCTCCGTCACTATAGAAATGGGAATGTCCAATACTCCACATGGGCGGAACTCTTCAAAATCACACATGCGTTCTCATAAGGTCCTTCATCATATTATTCCTCTGCCGGGGGCAAGAAGGTTTCCTTCGGCTGAGGGATGAAAAGGAATTATGTCGACTCTTGATGCTTTTCTGTTCTTTCATGGATTTATGCTACAATCTCTAATGATCTCTTGCATACTATTATCGAACCCGATGCTACGGCCATGGAAGCTTGGAATCGACTCAGTGATATTTTCCAAGATAACAAAAATTCCCGTGTGGTAACTCACGGAAGCCCGAATTTTCCAATACAAGATGGAGAATTTTCCGAGCGTTTCGGCATATTGTCGGCGTCTCAAGTCTCTTGCTGATCAACTAAAGAATGTCGGGCGCTAGGTATCGAATAGTCGGCTTGTTATTCGGCTTCGTTTTGGTCTCACGAGCATATCGGGGTGTTGGTACCTTGATTCGACAAAGTGACCCTTTACCTCCTTTCTATCAAGCAGTCGATGTTGACTTTGTTAGGCTTGGCGAAAGTGCCGCGGGTTTCGGATCATGTGGTGGGCTTTTTCCCGGGATTGGAGTATGAGGATTGGGTTATCCATCCTCTCATTCAAACCATTCTGTCATCGTAGGAAGCAACATGGCAATCGCAAGAATTACGGGTAGGGTTGGAGTGGCAAGGTCACGGTGGGGACGCCGAGTCGATCTCTCACGGTGGTGGTGCTCGGGGTGGGCCCGGCAACAATCAGAGCTCACGGGCAGCGGCCTTACGGACAGCGGCCCGTGGGGGTCGCAACCGTGGCCTAATTTTCCTCCTTGAGTTGGATGCCACAATGGGCCACTCCGCCTTGCCCATATCGACACAAGGGTAGGCTCGGCGTCGATGAGTAACAGGCGGCAACAACCTGGTCTTCTTGGAGGCCCACGACCACAACGAGGCCTTTATGGGTTCAACAAGTGGGCTGTCCACTACATATGCACCAACGGATATAGCTTAACGTGCATACTATGTCATTAAATCCCCGTCCCGGACATGATACATGGACAGACTCTACTTCTCATATGACTTTCTCCAATGGTACTCTCTCGTCTTATTTTAATTTGAATAAACATATAGTGGTATTCTTTTTGTGGACAATGGTCATATTATTTCAATTCATGGTTATGGTCACACGTCTTTGACTAATCATAATCCTCCTTTGTCCCTAAACAATGTTCTTCATGCTCCCAAAATCATTAAAAACCTAACTTCTTTCCATGCAGTTACTACGTAATTATTTGACAGTTGAGTTTGATCCTTTTGGGTTTTACGCGAAGGATTTTCGGACGGGAAGCCAATGCGAGATGTGATAGTCGGGGGCGACCTTTGATCCTCTTACCTCTTCCATCAACAATTAAGCCCTCAAAACTCAAACCTTTGCAACCATTTTACCTACTCTTTGGCATGATCGTTTGGGTCATCCAAGATTGCTTAGTTTTAGGTTCTTAGGCTAAATAAAAGCATTGATTGTAACCGTCATTCAAGTTCTAGCAGCATTTGTCGATCTTGTGTCTTTGGAAACATATTAAGTTGCCATTTGTTTCTTGAAATCAATTACTATTATGCCATTTGATATTATTCATAGTGATCTTTGGACATCTCCTATTTTGAGTTCTATGGGGCATAAATATTATGTTGTTTTCTTAGATGATTATTCTAATTTTACGTGGACTTTTCCAATAGCTAAGAAATCGGATGTGTTTGACAAATTCTTAGCTTTTAAAGCTCATATTCTCACCCAATTTGAGCGTAATATTAAGAATGTGCAATGTGATAATGGGAGGGAGTTTGACAATGGCCCTTTTGGGAGTTTTGTAAAACAAATGGCATGTCTTTCCGTCTTTCTTGTCCTCATACCTCGTCTCAAAATGGTAAAGCGAACGAAAATTCGGTCTATAGATAATATTACTCGTACTCTTTTAGCTCATGTCTCTCTTCCCCCTTCTTTTTGGCATCATGCGTTACAAATGGCTACATATCTTCTTAATGTGCTTCCAGCAAGCTTTTTGGAAATATATCTCCACTTTAAATTTTTTATCATCGGGTTCCATCTTTCTCTCACATTCGGGTTTTGGTGCTTGTATTATCCTCTTTTTCCATCTACAACCATGTTGGTGCGGCCTCGTTCATCTCCATGTGTCTTTTTGGGTTATCCTTGAATCACCGTAGCTATAAATGCTATGACTTGTTCTCAAATAAGATTATAATTTGTCGGCATGTTGTGTTTGATGAGCATGTGTTTCCTTTTGCATACTTTCATACGATTCTACTTATGATTTTTTATGTGATGATATTTCACCATATACATTGCATCCCTTGCAATCAAAATTCTTCTCCCCGTCTACTCAGCTGCACAAATGGCCCAAACACACGACCCACCTCCACCTTCCTCTGGCCCAGGCCCTGCTCCCTGCATGAGCCGAGGCACACCACACGTATTGACTTCTCCCTACTCTCCATCTCTGCTGCCCCGAACATCAAATTTCTTGCCCGCGATCATTCCACATGGTCACAAGAAGCCAAATGGGTATTTTAAACCAATAGAAAATATGACCATGCATATGCTACTACGATTACGGTCCCCACTACCGCCCAACCCGGTAGAAGCCGCCCCGTGACCACGAATTGGAAGTTGGCCATGGGCGTAGATATGATACTTTCTTATTAAAAATAGGCGTGGGAGTTGGTGCCGTCCACCCTAATGTGAATGTTATTCGTTCTATGTGGATTTTTGCTCATAAAGAAAAATGCGTGGTGTTTTTAAGAGGCATAAAGCCCGTCTTGTAGGTGATGGGAAAACTCGGCGAGGTGAGCGTGATTCTCAGCGAAACATTTAGTCCGTTGGTGGCTTAGGCTACCATTCGCACGATTCTTTCTCTTTCTTTGTCAAAGGCATGGCCTATTCATCGATTGTCTTAAAAATGCCTTTCTTCATGGTGAGCTACAGAAAGCGGTGTATATGCATCAGCCGTTGGGGTATCGGGATCGTACTCGTCCAGTTATGTATGCTTGTTACGTAAGTCATTGTATGGACCTAAGCGGGCACCCAGGAGCTTGGTATAGCGATTTGCGATTATGTCATTTCCCTTGGTTTCTCTAATAGCAAGTGTGCTGTTCATTATTTATTTATCGCAAGAGGTCATTGATATGTCATATATTTTGCTTTATGTTTGATGATATTATTCTCTTTACATCTTAATGCTCTCGAATTTGTCTATTATGAAGCTTCTCGGCTCGAGTTTGCTATGAAGGATCTTGGTCCTTTAAATTATTTTCTTAGCATTACTGGAGTTTCTCGACATAAGGGTGGTATGTTCCTTTCACAACGCAAGTATACCGAGCAAATAATTGAAGCGTAGGAATGTCTGACTTGCAAGTCATCTTCTACTCCTGACACAAAGAAGAAGGTTAGTGCGCTTCTTAGTACTCCTATGAGATCAGTCTTTATATAGGAGTCTCTCTTTGGGGGCTCTTCAATATCTTACATTCACCCCAGGCCAAATATTTGTTATCTTCATTTAACAAGTATGTTTACATATGCATGATCAGAGTTGATCATATGCAAGCTCTCAAATACATTCTCTAGGTATATTCAGGTACGATTGACCATGAAGTCTCCATCTCTACTCATCTTTTGTTTCATCCCTTGTTTTTATGCGCGTGCGATTGGGGTGGTTGCCCCGAGATACGAGACGATCTACCTGCAGTTATTGTGTATTTTTGGTTGATAATTTGATTTCTTGGTCTTAGAACAACCTTGTCACACCCTAGCCTTAGGGAGTATGGCCTTTTTGGTGCCCTAGAAGGATCTGGACTACTAGCTGGTGGGCCGAGGCACATCGGTGCTTAGCTGGCTCTATCTCGGGTTCAGAAGCAAAGGGCTATATAACGGCGTAAACACGGCCTCAGAGCGTACAGGCCTATGTACCTGTACTGTAATAGCAGTGGCGAACATGCCATGTCCAGGGAACCTATGCGGTACAGACAAGGCCACCGTGCGACTAGTCATCGAAACACCCAAACACAAGAATACGCCAAGACTACGTGGCTGGCAAGGTCACCTTCTTGTCAAGCTACGGCCCCTCACGGCCAACATAAAGACAAAGATACTAACAACTATGGCCACTTGCGGCCTCACGCTTGGCCAAACCCAGCCGGCCACGGGGAGATAAATATACAATGTTGCAAGCCTCTATGAGTAATAATAGAAATGATGGACGGGCCCGACCTACCCATCTTGTACATCAAAATGGAAAAGAGCTACACCTCACGGAAATCGGACTTCGGATGGGGCGCGACTCTATAGGCAGGCGGAATCACGAGGGATCGCCTCTGCATTACATGAGTACTGCGGGCATGTAATGCGGCGCCCCCTTCAGGTGTCGTATGTTGATGCTTGAGTATGCAAAACAGCCGAAATAGCATAAGCGAAAGAGGCGGAATATAGATAGCATATCTAGCAAATCGTATGTGGGAGATAGCTAGTACGAAAGAGGCGGTAGGCTGAATCATGCTTTGCATGTGATAAGGCGGAGGCATGTACACATGCGCCTTGATAACTCTGTTGTCTAGTAGCTGGTATATAACACGTAAATAGATATACAAGTAGCAAGCAAGAGCCAATACCCAGCCCCCATAAGCCGGATGGCACCAAGCAAGCAAGCGATCTATCACACCACCTGTGGCTTTTGCCAAAATAAGTCAGCTCCCTCGTCTCTACCACTCACTCGGAGCTCCTCTCTAGGCCCACAGGTCTCGGCTTAGGGCCTCGGCCTCAGATATAAGTAACTGTAATGCAGGTCGGGAGGACTCCTGTGTAGACCGATAACGAGATAAGTGCACGGATCCCCGGACACAACTGTGAGGCTATACGACGGAGCTACACCTTAATAAACGTACGAGACGGTATGAATAGGGTGCAGTTCCTGGACACAAACTCACGAGGCTATACGGCTTCGGAGTTGCACTGTAATGCGATCGGAAGCTGCTTTTGTGGAAGCTTCATCCCATCTTCGTCAAGCGGGGAAGGCATGCCGCTCCTTGGAGTATTGAAAACCCACAGCTCGATGGGCGACACGATTCTGGAAACCCGGGGCGAGGATGCTCAATAAGGGGCCCTCACGCCACAGAAGTTTCAACAAGCAAATAGCACATATAAATAGCAAGCATGTATAAGCTGGAAAGATTCTAAAATCGATTTCTTATTACGATCTCTTTACGTACTATGCGATTCTTTGCGATTATGCGATTACGAAATCTTTCTTTTATGCTTGTTGGCTAATCGCTAGCCGAGGATACTATACGTCGAATGGCTATTACGTAGTCATAAGTACATCTTGTCTATTGGTTTTGCTTTACTAGCTTATATTATGAAAATCTATTTCTTTTTATTCTATAACATGCTTGCTAATGGTACAATAAGCTATCTTTGGCCCCGGAATCTTTATCTAGCCGCACAGCGTACTTTTCTATCTTTCGGTTTGAAATACGATACGGCAACGCAAACCGGGAATTTACTAGACTTACTCAATTCTCAACATTCAATAGAGTTTCAAATACGGAGTTTTCTGTGATTCACCAAAGCTAAGACTTACTAACTTTTTGAAAAACAGCTACGTACCTTAGCTTATAATTTGCTCCGTTTGTCGGATGAGGCTCGAGTCGATACTCAGCTATTTCTCCCATTGCATTCATGTACACGTTAATTAGTGCTAAATACAACTTTGTGCAGAGGACTGACGTCACTTTCGATATAATTATAGCCTAAACTTAGGCTTATGAAGCAGTCGAAAGCTTGCTATTTTTTAGAAGTCCGGAAGGGAGAAGTATTCGCTGCGGTAGGAGCACATAGACACTAGTTTGGAGCAACTCTACTTGCCTTAGTCAGGTAGCTCAGCGGTCGTCGGCTAGTATTTGCGAAACAAAATCATAGGGAATGCTCCTCTTTGCTAAATACCTTGGTACACGAGGTTAATTTAGATTTAGACTATGTTTGGCAATGGATTTTTTATCTCCTTATTGCTCTCTCTGTTCCTCGCGAGTTACTGGAAATCATTTGATGATATGAGAGTAAATAACCTAAGTGGGGAGCTAATATAATGGACACTATAAATCGCATTTCGGAAATGCGATTTATAAATCCGCGTTACCTTGCGAGCGTCGACTTGGCGCTTGTCCGATCTTTCCCGGGCCTTTTTCTAGCATGTATGGCTTTCAAATACTCTTAACCAACACGCGAATAGGCCATCTATGTGTCGGAAATTTACGGGAGTGTAACATTCTCCCCTCCCCCTTAAGAACATTCGTATAAATGGGCGCTATCTAGAGGACTTCCGACTTATAACTTATTACTTAGGAGAAAATTTGACGAAGTTCCTCTAATATGGACTAATAAAAACTGAAAGCGAGAAAAGTCCAATACAGTCTTGCACTAATCTTATAAGATTCCTTTGATAGGTAAACATCGATCTTTCTCATTTATACATATACAACCATGGTCTTCACTTAAGTAATAATACGGACATTCTGTCGCGACTAGGCTTTGGAATAAGTGAGGATATCTAACTTTCATGTCTTCCTCCTCCTCCACGTCATTTCCTCTCGGTTCTTGTTACGCCCATGATACTTTGACAGATGCAATATCTTTAGTTCTCAATCTGCGTAGTCATCTGTCTAGGATAGTATCGAACCTCTTCGTGAGTCATTTCTTACGTGACACGGATATCTGGATTGGAATTGCTCTTAGCGGTCTCCTAAACATTTCCTTAACATGGATACATGAAAGTTGGATGAGCGATTCTAGTGCAGGAGGCAAGTTCAACTCATATGCCGGTAGGCCTATTCTTCTGCGAATCGTGTAGCTATGAATGCAGAATTTGAGCTTACCTTTCTTATAGAATCTCATTACCCCTTTCATCAGACACTTTCAAAAATACCCGAGTCATTTACATCGAATTCCGGAGTTTCTGCCGTGTACATCTACATATGATTTTACGGCGACTCTGTGCGTCCCGATAGGTGTTCTACATTCGCTTTACTTTTCCTGCGGCTAATGATGATGTTTGGTCAATCAACGTTGATTCTCCTATTTCAAACCAGCCTTAGAGCGTCTGCATTTCACCCGTATGAAGCACAGAGAGCCATCTGGATATATTTGGTGATAGCTATTGTTATAAGCAAACCTCGATTAGAGATAAATGCTCATCCGGCTACCAAATCTAGCAACACGCTCGCGGCATGTCTTCGAGCGTACGAATCAGTGCGTTCGGCTTGTCTAAATACATGCCGAGGGTGGAGCGTTGTGCTTAAGTTAATGCTGCATACCCAGACCTCTGGCTGTGCCAAAATCTAGCAAGTAGCTGTGCTCCTACATGCAAAATAATGGACAGCGGCTTTCCGTCTGTCGACTATTTCTCTAATATATAACTTCCGCTAATCTTTGGCGAGAAAGTAGTCCCTCCTTTGGCCGGGAAATGGTGATTTGTCAGTAAATACACACTATCCCCATATAGAGTCGTGTCTATGTATGCAGAGTGCAGGCCAATCACCTTGCAAATCCCATATTCAGCACATCCCATTTCCGAGAGGCATGGCTGTAATACGAGTTAACTTGCTTCGGTTTTACGGTGTTACTGCTTTCACTGTTGGCGGTTAGGACCTTTGGGCTACCTTTGGGCCTGAGTAGGCGTCGGCGGGCGTAATGCCACCTCGTTCATAATCTGCGTGGAGTCTAAAATATACGGAACAGGCGGCCTTTACATATGACACTTTGTCCTCGATTATCGAAAATGGCGCTTTGACCTTAGCACAGATTACGTCCTTAAGTGGACCAAGTCAAGGTCCTCATATTGTCGTTCCTTTACCTCCCATGACCCCTTGGCGACACGGCGATTGTTCGAATTACCGCTCTGCTTTGTCCTTCATTTCTATCATACGAAAGGCTAATTGACCAATTGGGGTATTTCTCTGAATAGACCGGGTTGGAGCTTCTGGTACGCCAAACTCCTAGCAGTTTGTAGCTAAGGAGTTTGCTACTTCATTTTCTCTTCTTGAATGACACAACATATTCATATTTGAGCTTGGCATATAATTGCCAGTCATGCGGCTTACTACGGCGGAGAAACCGGCGGGTAATTCTGCAGGTATAGTGAAACACACGGCTGTGAGGCGCGTGCTAAGGCTACTTGTTCTTTGGGATAACACGAATGACCGTCTGCGCACCTTGTGCCTTTTATCGATCGGAGGATCTGATGTTGATCATGACCTCTAATGATGGCGGCACCAACCTTGAAATGGCCCCGAATAGGCTGTTAAATGACACGATAATGGCGATGGCGCATGCATAAGCTGCGGGATTGTGGGCATCTAAGCGCTTTCTTATTCTACTTTGAACAGCGCCAAAGGGCGGGCATCGGACTTACTCCCCGGCGTCAATCTCCGGATCTTCAGAGTCTGGTCTCTTGGTCTTAGTAAACAACGTAGCACAGCGGTACTACCAATTTCTTACGCCTTATGCGTATCTACTTGGATTTATGCTGGCACATTGCAGGAAGTTCTCGGTCTTACGAGTCATTAAATACGGGCGGCTTCTACTAGAGCTCACGTATCGAATGTTTTATGAGAACCGGTTGAAGTACTGAGTGCGCACGAATTGCGAGATGGACCCGCTTCTTGGGGTGCCCGATTTTTGTCGGTCGGACGGCCGGTTAACTTGCGGGGTGTTTAGCAAATCTTCTTTAGATTGACTAAAACCGACTCTCACTTAAATTTGGAAAAATGATGTACGGCCACTTATCATGTTGGAAAATAGTCGGTATTACTAACCCTTGAAGTATACATTCGGCTCTGATTACATTTACGGCACATACGTCATTACGTGATCTCTAGGGATGCTTCCACCTTTAATACGGACCCTTGATTAGTCATTGACAGTCTAAGCCCACCCTTATCATCTAGCCGCCGATTCGGGCTATTAACTCTTTGTAAGTTTCTAGAAGCCTAGATCAGCGGCAAGCATATAAGTCTGGTAGCACGATAAGCTGAGAACTAAGACGGTTTCTATGGCTAATACGTAAGTCACATAACTTTGCCCTTTCTTCTCTTTTCTCTTCCTCTTCTCTCTTTTTTTTTGGCATGGGGTCCTGCGGCGCAATACGTATATGCTTCCTAGCACTAATCCGCATCTGTGTGATTGTAACCCCATTACGGAAGTAACAAGCATATAAACTTTAATTATCGTCTACAACTGTTTGAAATTTCAGCCCTCTTACAATGTGGGGTAAACATTCAAATCTTTGTGGCCCTATTTGAAATTATGTTGAGCCCACGGCGTCTGCTTTGAGCCTTATCTCTGGAGGCCACACTAAATTAGAGTCTACGTATTGGTAGTTTCTTAGCTTCTCTATAGGCGGACATCTTTGTGACATCTTTGACCGCAATCTTCTTGTCTTTTAAGCTGTCGATCCGAGACTTAGTCCTTAATACAATATTCTATCAATTTGGGGGTGATTCTAATTTCCCCACAAAAGATCTAGTATTCCTTTCTCCACTTATCTTGCTTAAAAATTTGAGCTCACGGGGTTCAAGTTACCTTTCGTTGTTAATAAGATTGCGATCCAGGCCTCGGCCTATACTTCTTTTGGCTTATAGTCGGGCCCATCTGATTCCACATGGCCTCTCTATCTTTCGATGTCTGTTTGGATCATAAGCATAATCTTACGGTATGTCTTGGCTAATACCCATTGTTAGCATATATGGCGGACTTGGCCTTTTCGGCTCGAATTTGACTATTACTAAGTGTTCGTCAGCGACGGGTCTTATACACACACAGCAGTCGCTAACGGTCTTGCTTGCTCTGCGACATTATCCTTGAGGGTGCACTTTTAACTTACGTAATCACGGGGTTCTTTATGCTCACAATACTTACTAGGATCAATCGGCCATCTTTACTTACTTTGGCTTGATTTGGAAACCTCACCTCGAGTTTTATGCCCTTTCTTGTACTAGAATCAAAGTCAAGAGATAGGAATAGCCCTTTCTTATTGCAGCAAATAGAAACATATAAGCTGTACCACATACGAAAAGATGGATATGGGAATCCACCGCATTTCCCTCTCTTTCTCATACTCGTGATGATACGATATTTATGCCTTAATCTTAATCGGATCTTATATATCTAATATTATCAACTCGTATATACATTTATACTTCCTAACTTAACACATTCGGCGTTATCGACGTATGTTTGGGAATAGATGTAGATAAGGTATCACATTTGGGAGGTCTGCAGTACCTCGCACACTGCATAATTACCTTATGGCGGTGATGCCCTCTTACATTTGCTATATCGATCTTACGCTGTAATAGGGTATTCTTCGATGCTTGCTTGTATCGTAACCAAAGAATAGTAAGTTTTAGGGACTCACCCTATCTTTGTGCCGCTCTATGCTTCTTTATTTGAATGAGGAAGAAGAGTAAACATCCTATCATGCCCCGCGGCCTCACGCTATAGTATGTGGTGCACAACACGTCCATAGACCAGACTACACTTATGGCTTGCGGACTCACGGGACACGACACACTCACGATACCAAGTTTGTCACGCCCTTAGGGGTATGAGGCGGCACACAGTGCCCTAGAAGGACTGGACTACTAGCGTTGGGTAGAGCACGTCGGTGCTGGCTAGCTCTCCTATAGGGTTCACGGAAACAAAGGGCTATAACGGATGTAAGCCACGACTCCGATTAAATGCAGGCCTATAGCCACATGTACAGTAATAGCAGGGTGACAGAACATACTCATAATGGGAACCTATACGGGCGACAAGGCCACCATGCGACTAGTCATCTGAAACTTAAACACGAATATTTGTAAGACTACGTGGCCAGGCAAGGTCACCACTACTTTGTCGAGCTACGGCACCTCCACGGCCCAGCAGCAAAGACAAAGATACTAAACAACTATACAATTTGCCACCATTCTGCTGACCGGCTCATTGACCACGAGGAGATAAATATACAATCTGTAAGCCTACATGAGTAGCGATAGAAATGATGGAATGGGCCCCGAGCCTGCCCACATCTTGTACATCAAAATGGAAAAAAGAGCTGCACCTCACGGGAAATCGGACTCGGATGATAGAGATGCAGCGACTCTATAGGCTGGTTGGAATCACGAGGATCGCCTCCTGGGTCTGTAATTACTGCGAGGCCGTAATCTGACGCCAATGCAGGCGTCGATGTGGCTGATGCTTGCCGAGTATGCGAGGCAAGCGAAATAGCATAACTAAAAGAGCGAATATAGATAGCATATCTAGCAAATATGTATATGAGGAGATAGCGAATTACGAAGAAGCGTGGCCTGAATCATGCTTTGCATGTAACATTAAGGCGGAGGCGTGACTAGTAAACGCGACTGACTCTTTAATACAGTAGCTAGTATATAACACGTAAATAGATATACAAGTAGCAAGAGCCAATAACAACCCCATGCATGGGATGACACCAAGCAAGCAAACAATCTATACCCCTACTAGGGTCAAAACCTACCAAAAAATAAGTCACTCCACTCATCTCCTCACTCGGAGCTCCTGGCCCCACAGGTCTCAGGCTCGGGCCTCGGCCTCAGATATAAACAGTGTTTGGGTCGGGAGGACTCTTTGTGTGGTGATGTGAGATAGGGTGCGGATCCCCAGGACACAACTCAACGGGGCTATAAAACCGGAGCTACGTAACTCTTGTATATGACGATAGCAGATAAGTGCAGTTTCACGGATACACAAGCTTCAGCGGGGCTATACGAAGCCGGAGTTGCACATGTCTTGATCAGGCCTTGCTATGGGGAAAGCTTCATCCCATCTTCGTCCAAGCGGGGACGTCATGCCACTCCTTGGAGTGGCGAAAGCCCACCCGCTCGGTGGGCGACACGATTACCAACCCGGGGCGGCGAGGATGCTCAATAAGGGGCCACTCGCGCCCGGCCAAGTCTCAGCAAGCAAATAGCACATATAAATAGCAAGCATGTATAACTGGAAAAGATTATATGAAATCGATTTCTTATTCGATCTCTTTGCATGTTATCACGATTCTTTGCGGTTATACGATTACGAAATCTTTCTTTAAGCTGTTTGGCTAATGCGCGCGAGGATACTATACGTAGAATGGCTAATGTAGCCATAAAACTATACATCTATACGGTTTTGCTTTACTAGCTTATATTATGAAAATCATTTTAACTTTTTTATTCTATAACATGCTTGCTAATCATGCAATAAGCTATCTTATTTGGAATGCTATCTAGCCCTTTGGCGCATGCTTTTCTATCTTCGGACTGAAATGCGATACGGCAACGCAGAGCCAGAATTTACTAGACTTGCTCGATTCTCAGCATTCAACTCCGAGAGTTTCAAATACGGAGTTTACTATGATTCACAAAGCAAAGACTTACTAACTTTTAGAAAAACAACTTCACAAGTAACACCGAGGATTGCTCATTTGTCGGACGAGGCTCGGTCAGTACTCCGGCTATTTCTCCCCAGCTGCATTCATATACACGTTAATTAGTGCTAAATACAGCTTTATTACGGAGGGCCGAAGCGTCACTTTCGATATAATTATCGTCTAAACTTAGGCTTATCGAACGGCGCTTGCTATTTTTAGAAGTCGAGGAAAGGGAGAAGTATTCCTTTACGGTTAGGAGCACATAAACACTAGTTTGCTTGAGTGCAATTCTGCTTACCTTAGTCGGTAGCTCGACGATTAAATTAAATGGTATTTAGAAACAAAATCCGTAGAATGCTTTCCACTATTGCTAAAGACCTTGGTACCTGAGGTTAATTTAGATTTGGACTATGTTTGTCGGGGGTAATCGGATGATATTTTTCTTATCTCCTTAGAATACTCTCTCTTTGTTCACCAGCGAGTTAAAATCATTTGATGATATGTAATGAAATAACCGAAGTGGGGGCTAAATATAATGGACACTATAAATCGCATTCGAGGAATGCGATTTATAAATACATTCTGGAATGCGATTTATAAAGTACGCATTTTGCCTTGCGACGTGCGGAGCTTGGCGCTTGTCCGATCTTTCCCAGGGCCTTTTTCTAGCATGTATGGCTTTCAAATACTCTTAACCAACACGCGAATAGGCCATCTGCATATCTAGAATTTATATGGGGTATAACAAACCTACTCTTTCTCGAGTCAGTCTTGGCAAGTATAGGGAATTGTGGCAAATGTAATGTCCAGAATCATGTAGGTTACGAGAATTTGCTTTTGAGTTACATTGTCCGATTAAGCGAGGTACACTTGTTTGTGTGACAATGTCGTGCTATTTACTTATGGGTGAAATCCCGGTGCAACATGTGTAAACATATTGAGATGGACATTCATTTTGTACGGGAAAAAGTTACTCGTGAGTCGGATTTCGTGTTCTTCCATGTACCTTCCCAGAATGCTCCAGTCGCGAATATCTTTACCAGGGTCTACCGCGAGTTCTATTTGAAGATTTTCGTGACAGTCTCGGTGTCAGGCAACCTCAAACTTCGTAGCGAGAGTGTGTTAAATATATGTAAATATATTTAGGCATATATCATGCTAAGCTGTATCTCTTAAATTAGGCACGTATCTTGCTAATTGTATCCCTTAAAATTAGGCACATATCATGCTAACTATATCCCTTAAAATTAGGCACATATCATTATACTTGTCTCCCTTAGAATTAGGCACATATCATGCTTCGGTATTTTGTATATATCGTTTATCTTAATGAGAATCATGGAGAAATTATATTTCTAATATTAGACTCAATAAAGGAAACAAATCTAAGTTACATTATTTTTAATATGAACAACCTCCATGGCATAATCCATAACATAAAAACTAATTCCATAACATGATAAAAAAGAACATAGATTAATATGAAAACATACAAGATTGAAGATTGAATACAAAAGGTATTGATGCGAGAAGAGACGATGAATTAAATTATACGATTATAAATCTTTTATATAAAAGTGAGAGAATTTATAAATCAAAAGAATTTAAAAATATAAATTATTAAGATATTATTATTAAAAAGAAAAAAATTATCGAAAAAGAAAAAAAAGAAATTCATGAGTATGCGAAAGGAAAAAATAATTAAAGCGGAAAAAGAAAAAGAACTAACAATTTCCAAATCAAAAAGGAAAAGAAAAGAACTTTCGTGGAGAATTTTTTAATTTCTTAATTTTTTAAGGTTACATTATAAATAGAGTAATATCACAAATAGAAAATCAAATATAACAAAATAAGATAATGAAATATGATAGTTGCTATCAAAAGAAATAAAAAAATGCCTGTTGTAAATTTTTATTTATTTTTAGGTTTACACCATAAATAGGTTTGGCACTTACAAATGAGAAAACCTAATATGAAAAAATAAGGTGATGAAAATAATTTTAAATAATAATTAAGTAAATATTGTAAATGACAATTAAATACATTATAATTTTTTAATGAAGGGCAAAAAGTTCAATCAACATTTTGAGACCTTCACACTTTTAATATAGTACTAGTCTAAGTGTACGCGCGCCCCACGCATGTCACTAATATTAATAAAAATTTCTTAAAAATAGCTTTAATAATATTTAAGGGAGTAAGTAAATTATGCTTGAGTCACGCTGCCCAAACGTAGTCTAAACTCAAATTAACCTCGAGTGCCGAGGTATTTAACCGGCGGGGAGCATTCCTCGATTTTTGTTTGCGAAATACACGGCAGCAGAATCGTCGAGCTACCGGACCAAGGTAAGTAGAATTGCTCCAAACTAAAGTGTCCTATGTGCTCCTAGCCGTGAAGTGAATACTTCTCCTTACGGACTTCGAAAATAGCAAGTTTTCGGCTAGTCTTTCGATAAGCCTAAGTTTTATGCTACAGTGTATCGAAAGTAGCGTCGTCGCCGAACAACGTCGTATTTAGTGCTAATTGATGTTTTTATGAATGCGGTTGGGAGAAATAGCGAATCTTGGCCAGAGCCCTGCAAATCCGACAGTCGGATAACTCGGGGTGCAGGTATGTGAGATTGTTCTTCGGCAAGTTAGTAAGTCCTTAGGCGTTGTGGATCATAGTAAACTCGTATTTGAATCTCTAGGAGTTGGATATTTGAGAATTGAATAAGTCTAGTAAATTCTGGTTTGCCTTGCCGTATCATATATGGGTTTGAAAGATAGAAAGTATGCGCCAAAGGGCGAGTTAGCATTCCAGATTTAGTATAGCTTATTGTATGTTTAGCAAGCATGTTGAAGAATAAAAAGAAATAGATTTTCAGAATAAAAAAGCTAGTAAAGTATATCGATTAGGCAGGATGAGTTATTGGCTGAATTAGCCAACGGTTAAAGAAAGATTTGAGGAATGGTTTAATCGGTAAAGTGAAACAGTCTGAAAGAGATTAGAATAAGAAATCCAAATTTCGGATAGTCCTTTTCGGTTATACGTAGCACTATTTATATGTACTATTTGCTTGTTGAGACTTTATTGTGGCGTGAGGGCCCCTTATTGAGCGTCCTCGCCGCCACAGGTTGTGTCGTGTCGCCCAGCGAGGCGGGTGAGTTTCGTCACTCAGGGAGTGGCATGCGAGTCCCGGCTTGGACGAAAATGGGATGAAGCATTCCCCGCCAAGCGGTCAGTCGACGTGAGTTGTCTCCTGTTGACTTGTTCCGGTGGCTTGGTGCGGCTCCGGTTTCGAGATAGCCACTGAGGAGAGTTCCGGGGGCCAGACCTATACATTAGCACATCTGTACACATGCGTAGCTCCCGGTTTCGAATAGCCTAGAAGCAGATCCTATCATTACTTGTCTGCGTGGTCCTCCAGGACCCAGGACACGTTTCTTGCCTTCGGAGTAGGGGCCGGCTAGGAGACCCAGGCCGTGCAGAGGAGCTCAGTGAGCGAGATGAAGTGGAGTGACTTATTTTGAGCAGGTTTTGGCCGGGTAAGGGTAGCATAGATTGTTGCCTTGCGCCATCAGGCTTATGGGGGTTCGTATTGGCTCTTGCTTGCTACTTGTATATCTATTTATATGTTATATACTAGCTACTAGACAGTAGTCGCGTTTCACGGTACGCCTCCGCCTTATCGATACGAAGCATGGTCGGTTCTTGTCGGTTTTCTTGAGATTAGTTATCTCACATACTGATTTTCTAGATATGTTATCTATATTCGATTGCTTGATTTTATTATTTCAGTTGCTTTGCATACTCGGTACAGTGATGCGGCACCCCGGTGGGCGCATTCCCATGCCTGCGGTACTCATAGACGAGGAGAGCGGAGTCCTCGTGATTTCCGGCCCGACATAAGTCGTCGGCTCTTGTCATCCGAGTCGATTTCGAGGTGTAGCTCTTTTCCATTTTGATGCAGTATGGGTAGGTCGGGGCCTACATCGTCATTTCTATTGTTACTCATAGAGGCTTGCGAGATTATATATTTATCTCCTTTTGTGGTCGATTAAGCGGTCGCGTGAGGCCGTGCAGTTGTTAGCTGTTTAGTATCTTGTCTTTATGTTGGCCAGTGAGGGCGCACAGCAACCGATAGTATGGTGACCTTGCCGGTCACGTAGTCTTACCGTATTCTTGTGTTTAAGTTTCGGATGACTAGAGAGTCGGCATGAGTGGCTGCTGTCGGCCGCGTAGGTTACGATTTGAGTGTGTTACAGGTTGTTTGTGTATGCAGTGCGGTGGTACATGGGCGGATAGTAGGGCTAATGTTCTGATAGATTATATAATACTGTTTTTGAGGGCTGAGATAGAGCTAGCCGGGCACCGGATGTGCCTTGGCCCACCGATTAGTAGTCCGAGTCCTTCTAGGGCACCGGGTGCCCAGTCCTTTTACCCCAGGCGGGGCATGACATAGTGGATACATGTGTTTATATATTATAGTGAGAGTCTATGTTTTGGAGAAAAGTTAGGAGAAATTATCACTATAAATAGAGTTCTCCTTCATTGTATTTCATCCCATCAAGAAATAAGAACTTCTCTCCTTCTCTCTTTCTCTACAAATTAACACATTTTTTAACATTTAAATAAAACAATAAATATACAACAAAATAAAAGAGATAAAAAAAATAAAAAAAATAAAAAAAATATAAAATTTTCTTTTTGAAAGATCTATTACTTAACCACCAGGAGTGATATTCCTTTGGTATTATTGTTGCTTTCTACGACTCTCTTTGTCTCAAAATTTGAAGGTAATGTATTATTTTTTAATTTTTTCTTTTTTAATATGGCTAATCTTACGAAATTTGATTTCGGCCCTTGAAAGTTTGGGCAAGAACTACCCTTTCATGGGTGGATCTTTGAGAAATCCATATGGATGCAATGGGTCTTGGAAACACAATTAAAAGTGAAAAAAAGCATCAAAAATCCATATGGATGCAATGGAGTCTTGGAGACACCATTAAAAGTGACAACAAAGCATCAAAAATCCCTTATGGATGCAATGGGTCTTGGAGACACCATTAAAAGTGAAAACAAAGCATCAAATCAATATCGTGCTAAGGCTATGATATTCTTGCGTCATCATCTTGGCCAGGAATTCTTAAAATTGAATATGTCATGATTAAGGATCCACTTGTTTTGTGGAATAGCCCTAAAAAGAAGGTATGACCACACGAAGATGGTCATCCGCAGGCACGATATGATTGGATTCATCAAGACTATAAATTTGTTAATGAGTACAACTCTTCAACATTCAAAATTGTTTCTAAGTTGAAACTATGTGGAGAAACTATAAATGATGTTGATATGATTGAATATGTGGTAGTATACAAAATTAATTGAGAGCTCAGGAAGAGCTAATGTATTACTACGAAGGAATGAAATTATTGTAGTAAAGTCTCAAAGAAACTTTATAAGTTTCAAGGACATTGAAAAATAATATAGTGAGATTATAAATTATGGAAGATCTAATATCTTCATGTTACTACAATTGAAGCGGGTTATAAATATTTATGTAAAAGATTACCCGCCGATTTTTTATTTGTATTACATAAATATGGGTATAATAGTGAAATCACATACGAAAGTAAACTAGAAGTTTAAATAAGTTGTAACTTTATCTTAGGTTGGCCATCCTGGTTCAAATGTGATACAAAAATAATTGAGAAATTCCTGAGGCTATATGTTGAAGAAATAAAAGATTCTTCAGAATTCTCTTGTGTTTCTTGTTCTCGTGATAGAATGATTTTGATCGGCTAAAGATTGGAATTATATGCAAGTGAAATTTTAGAACTTATAAAAGAGTGAATATAGGCCCATTCACCTATCATGTAGATCGTTTGCTAATAGATACATCTATGGAATGGTCACATGTGTTTTGATATCAACTTGCAATTGATTTTTGTAAGGTTGTTGCTCTAATTATTAAATTAAGAGCATAGTTCCAAATTATAAAATCATGTTGATAATGCGGATTCATATATATGTTGGTTTAGCAAAAATTGTATGCCTCCAATTATAGCTAAATCGTTGGTTATGAGAATAAAACTCCCAAAATAAAATTTAGTATGAGATATGTTTATTTAACATATAGAATAACTTGAATGCATCAAGCCAGCAAAGTTCTCTACTTTATCTCGACTTGTATTGGACAAAGGTGAATTGCAGATTGAGACACATTCTATATTAAACGAGAAGTTTACTAATTCCAATACTTTGTACTTTGGCATGACCGTTTGGGGCGTCCACGGACCTATAATGATGAGACGAATTATAGAAAATTCAAATGGGCATCCATTAAAGAGCTTGAAGATTCTTTCAAATGGTGAATTTTCTTGTGTGCTTGTTATCAAAGGCAAGTTAATTGTGAGACCATCATCAATAAAGGTTGAGATTGAGTCCCTGCATTCTTGGAGCAGCGTAAATGGGGATATCGTGGACCTATCCACACCCACCTAATGGGTCGTTTAGATACTTCATGGTCCTAATAGATGCTTCCTCTAGATGGTCTCATGTGTGTCTATTGTCATCTTGCAACTTCTAGCGTTTGCAAAATTGTGGCACAAATAATACGATTACGGGCACAATTTTCGATAATCAAATTAAGTCCATTCGCCTTGATAATCTTTGCGAAGTTTTCATCCCAAGCATTTAATGATTGTGCTTATCAATTGGGATAAAGTTGAACATCCACATGGCTCATGTTCACACAAAATGGCCTTCTTAAGTCACTAATTAACGTCGCAATTGATAGCAAGGCCATTGCTCATGAAAACTAGGCTGCTATAACTTTGTTTGGGGTAAATGCGATTATGCGTCGCACCCGACTCTTGTTCGTCTCGGGCAGGCAAATAATCATAATTTTTCTCGTTACAATTGGTTTGGGTCAAGAAACTAATATTTCTCATCTGAGAATTTTTGGATGTCTTGTATATGTGCACAATAGCACCACCACATTGCACAAAAATGGGTCCCCAAAGAAGGTTAGGAATTTATGTTGGGTTTTGAATCGCCCTCCATTATTCGCTACCTTGAACCATTAAGCTGGAGATATGTTCTTGCTCGATTGCGAGATTTCGGTTTGATGAGACAATTTTTCAAAATTAGGAGAGAAAATTGTGAAATCAAAGAGAATTTTGTGAAAAAATCCATCATTGTCTCATCTTGATCCCGTGCTTCTCTTTGTGAGCAAGAAGTACAAAAGATTATTCATCTGCGAGAAAATTCAAATCAAATATGGGCATTTCAGATTTTAAAAGAATTACTAAGTCATATATTCACACGCAGAGAATGTCCCAATTTGAATTGATGTCCCTGAAGGACCATCTACTAGTGTCATAGCCAATGAGTCCAAAGCACGCCTAAAGCGTGGTAGACCATTGGGTTTTTAGAGATCGAAATCAAGAAAAGAAAATAAATGGTCAAGATGACACTACGATAGAACCACATATGGAAGTTCAAGACTTGAGCAATTTTGATATTCATGAAGAAATCAATGAGCCTAAGACTCAAGAAAATAAGGGAACTATCCATAAATTCCAAGTGATCTTTGGAATTGTCGATCAAAAATAGTGGTGGATTATGTCTTTGCATATAATGTTGCAGCAAAATCATGCAAGATAGTGAGGATCTTGAACCTCAATCATCACGGAGCGCCGACAAAAATGATTGGCCAAAATGGCAAGCAATTCAATCGAGTGAATTCACATATCAAAGCGTGGCTTTTTGGACCCATAGCTCAAACACCTAATGGTATTAAGCTTAGTTGGCTATAAATGTGTTTTTGTGCGAAAAGAAATAGGAAAAATGAAGTACAAAGGTACAAAGCACGCCTTGTTGCCACAAAGGATTTTCTGAGCACAGTATCGACTATGAAGAGACATACTCACAAGTTATGGATGCAATAACATTGCGTTATCTTAATGGTTCCCACTTTGTCAGAGGCTTGAACTGCATTTGATGGATGTAGATTCTGACTTATCTTTATGGATCACTTGATAATGAGATATACATGAAAATCCCTGAAGGATTTAAAATGCCCGAAGCATATCATTCAAAGTCTCGGGAAATGTATTCAATTAGATTGCAAAAATTATTGTATGGTTTGAAGCAATCTGGACCTTTGTAATGTATAACCGTCTTAGTGAATATTTATCTAAGAAGGTTATATAAATGATGAAATTTGCTCCATGTGTTTTTATAAAGAAAACAACATCGAGAGTTTGTCATACTTCTTTGTTTATGTAGATGACATAAACCTTATTGGAACTCAATAGGGCTTTGAGAAAGGCACTTGATTATTTAAAGAAGGGTGAGATAAAAGACCTTTGGAAAAGACAAAATTATGTCTTAATTACGCAAATTGAGCATTTGAAAAATGGTGTCTTTATTCATCCAATACGCCTATACGGAAAAGGTGTTGAAAAGAATTTATATGGATGGCGCACCATTAGAGTACTCCTATGGTTGTTCGATCACTTGATGTGAATAAGGATCATTAGGCCTCAAGAAAGAAATGAAGAAATTCTTGGTCCTGAAGTACCATATCTTAGTGCAATTGGTGCACTAATATATCTTGCTAACACTACAAGGCACGATATAGCCTTTTCGGTTAATTTGTTAGCAAGGTATAGTTATGCTCCTCTTGGGAGGCATTGGAATGGATAAAACACATAATGCGGTATCTAAAAGGGACTACCGATATGGGCTTATTTTATTCTAATAATTACAGTCCACGATCTTGTTGGCTATGCGTCTTTGAGTATTTATCGACCCACGCAAAGCTCGATCTCAAGGCGCTACGTGTTCATATGTGGAAATGCTGCAATATCTTGGGGAGATCTACAAAGCAGTCTCTCGTAGCTACTTCATCAAATCATCTTTGAGATATGGTATTCATGAGCAATTACCAGAATGTGTGTGGTTGAGGTCATGATACATCTCATTAGAGAAAAATGTAGTTTTAAAGCGCTGACAAAGTACCCATAATTTTTGTATGAAGATAATGCGCATGCATAGCACAACTAAAGGGAGGATTCATAAAAGGAGATAGAACGAAACACATCTCGCCAAAGTTTTTCTACACACATGAGCTCCAAAAGAATGGTGATATCAGTAATACCTTGATTCGTTCAAGTGACAATGTGTGGTGATTTATTCACCAAATCTCTACCAGCGCAACTTTCAGAAGATGGTGCAAAAGATCGGGATGCAAAGATTCGAGGATGTTGTCATTAGGGGGATTTAATACGCGTTGTACTCTTTTTCCTTACGAGGTTTTGTCCCCTTTGGGTTTCCTTATAAGGTTTTAATGGCGGCCATAATGCGTATTATTAGATATGTACTCTTTTCCTTCACTAGATTTTTTTCCACTAGGTTTTTCTTGTAAGGTTTTGAGGCACATTATCTATCACATAGACATTCAAGGGGGAGTGTTATAAACATATTTGTATTATAGTGAATGTCTATAAAAGGTATTTGTATTGTAGTGGATACATGTGTTTATATTATAGTGAAAGTCTATGTTTTGGAGAAAAGTTAGGAGAAATTATCACTATAAATGAGGGTTCTCCATCATTGTATTTCATCCCATCAAGAGAAATAAGAACTTCTCTCCTTCTCTCTTTCTATGATATTTTTGTTTTCTTTATTATTTATAACATTGATATAAGTTAGAATTATAATTGATTTTAAAGTCTTAAATGTTAGGACTTTTAATATAGTTCAAATAAGGAAAGATTTAAAAAGCAATTTTAGTCAATTTTAAAGTACTAAATATTAGGAGTTCTTACCTTTTACAAATAAGTAAAGATTTAAAAATTAAAAAAACAAAAAAAACATGTAATTTAATTAAAATACAAAAATTAAAAAAACAATTAAATGATAATTATTTAAGAAAAATAGTACATGGCAATTTTGTCTATTGTAGAGTCTTTTAATGAAGGATAAAAAGTTCAATCAACATTTCTAAGGACCTTCACACTTTTAATATAGTATAGATAGATAGATTATATATTGAAAAGTATAACATGAATTTTTACGTCATGTAAAAAGTTAAACTTAATGGTTAAAACACACACACATACACACATATATAATATATAAAATACAAAATATAATATAGGTAAAAACTCAAACATATATGTAAAAATATAAAATATAGATTAAAATTATTATCTCTTCGTTAATTAATGTCACCCAGCCAGGTGCGTTGATGCGTTCCTTTGTTCCTTTTTATATTCTTTTACTAATCCATCTCCAATTACTAAGATTTTTATTATTTAATGAGAAATATATTGGCTTAAATTGTTAATTGACACAATTTTCGTTTCACGCGGAATCCTTTTGATTCCATTGCATGATTATCTAAAACAAATTGTGCACAAGAGCTACAATTACAATAATATATAATTTTTTAAAGGGTATTTTATGAGATAATGAATTACTTTACTGAATAAATGAAACTTGTTAATGTATAAGTAGATGAAGAATGTTAGTTACAAATAAGATAAATTTTAAATCACATAATATCGATATTTGACTCAATTAAAGGAGACAACATAATATAAACGTCAGAATCAACTAAAGAAGATAATCTAAGTTACATTATTTGAACATAAGCAACTTGAGCCAGCGTAACAATTAATATGTATTCTTCAAATCGATACAATTACTATGTAATTCTTCCAAATCGATAATACGAAATAAAAAAAAACGAGATAGATTTTAAGACCAAGAAAATTTGAAAACATACAATGTGCATGGCTAATGAAAAAGTCACGAGATAAAATTGTTTGATTAAGAAATTTATGAACTGCTATGCAATTATAAAATTTGGAAAATTTTAATTTGGTAATTTTTATATAAAAAAATAGCAATTTTAGGCAAATGTGAAAAATGGGCAACATTTTTTAGAAATTTATGGGAAAGGCTTTTTTAATTTTAGGGTTTTTAGGAATATTTTAACGAGAAGTTTTAAATTTAAGGTAAAATTTCATAGAGATATTTATGAAAGGCAAATTTTAAATCTTAGATAAAAAAATTCAGGGTAGGTAATTTATTTTCTTTAAGGAAAATTTAAGAGTAAGTAAGTTAGAAATACAAAATTTATAGGGTAATTTTATCTTTATTTTTTTAAGGAAAATTTATGGAAGGCTAATTATAATTTTATAAAATTTTAGAGGTTTATAATGGCAAATTAAATAATAATTTAAAGAAAATATAAAATTATTTTGTCTATTATAAAATCTTTTAATGAAGGGTAAAAAATCCAATCAACATTTATAAGGATCTTCACACTTTTAATATAGTATAGATAGATAGATTAATCATTCATCCGTATAAAGTGCCTTTTAAAATTTTATTAGAATTTAATTATGTCAAATAAAAAATATGAGTACAATTACAAAAAAGGGTTCTTGATAAATTCTAGTGAGACCACGAAAATACTAAATCAGAAAATTTAAAAGAAAGTTCATTAAATGAACAAATTAGTAATTTAATTGAGTTAGATAATAATAATAACAATAGTAAAAATTTAATAATAACGGAAAATCAAGAAGAAGTTAGTGACAAATCGAACATCGATTCTCAAGAAAATCGATAATTATTAATCAAGATAAAATTCAATTTTTAAAAATATATATAATTTTAATCAATGGACTAATGTAGATACAAGAGTGAGATCCATTATAGAAAAAAAAAAAAAAAAGGATCAATTAGAGTTACTAACATAGAATTTTGAAAAATAATTTTCAAAAACGTTTTCTACTGCATATTATATTCAAAAATAAGTAAATGGAGAAAAGTATAACAGAAAATGTTTAATTTATTATTTAGATTTGAATAAAGTATTTTATTTATGTTGCAAGTTGTTTAATATAACTTGTAATAATAAATTAACTAGTGATGAAATTACTACTGATTAAAAAAATCTAAATATCAAACTCAAAACACATGAAACAACAAGCGAGCATATTATATTAACATGCGCTCGTGAGTTGATTTGAAAATGAGATTTTTGAAAAATAAAACAATGAAAAGATGCTCAAGAACAGATCAATAGGAATGAAGCATTGGAAAATGTATTTTTTAAGAATTGTATGTGGTCAAAATTCTTGAAAAATAATTTGACATTTAAAAAGTAAAACTAAAAAAGTTATATCAAAGTAATGAAAATTTCTGAAATTTAATTGAAAGGATTGCAAAATTTGATCCTATCAGGCAATAACATATTGACGGATTAAGCATAATAGAGAATTCATAATCATCATCTTGAATATAATACACAAAACTGAATTAATAAAATTTATTCATCAAGTAATATTAGAGAATAAAATTCTTGAAAAAATATAAAAATAAAATATTTTTAATAATTTATGATTTAAATTATAAAAGCTGATTAAAACCCAAAGGTTATGATAAGATTTCAAATCATGAGATGAGCTTTTTTCAAAAACAAAAAAAGTTAGTGAATATTTTTTTAAATTTTTTAAAATGGATAATACAAGTAGTGTTGATGAGATAAAAAATATTTAGTTTATATTGATAACTTAGAGAACATGAATACGATAACATATCTAATATGAAGAAAAAAATCAAAGTGCAAAGACTTCTCGATTTTAATCCAATATTATTTTATATATACCGTAGTTGTCATGGTTTAAATTTGGTACTTTGTGACATGGATAATTCTTGTACAAAAGTTATATTATTTTTTCGGAGTAGTACAACATAATATTCACTATTTTCTTCTTCTACTAAGCGATGGAAAGTTTTAAAAGAATGTGTACCTAGCCTAACTCTTAAATCATTGTCACAAATACATTGGTAAGCGATATTGAAAGTGTCTAGCAATACAATTCCAAACTCCACAAATAAAGATGCTTTAAAGAATTAGTAGAAATTACTAATGACCAAAAAATTAAAGTGAATCTAATTGTTTAGCAACATACGAACTTGAAAATTTTGAGTTTCTATTGGTATGGCGGTGATTTGGCATGATATATTGGTCATTTGTTAGCAGATAGCAAAAATCTATATATATTATAAAGTAAAGTAATAGAAAAGTGAGGTGACACCTCTTATAGGCTAGAATTTGTATTTATCTTCTTCTTTTTTAAAAACGTTTTTGATCTTTTTCTCTTATATTTCTCTTAAAATATTTGCTGAAAATTTCATTTCATAACTCACATATCTTTATTTTCATAACCTATATCTTTAATAATCTCAATAACTTACAAACCTTTCATTTCATAACCTCCAAATATTTAATTTATAAATTTTATGATAATTTATATTGTTTTCTCCATGTATATCTATATAAATGAATTACAAAGCAAGGTATTCTCATATTCGCATTGTTATAATTTGTTGGTAGAATTTTTTGAGATGAATATAATTTTATATACATTAGAACATATAGATAATATTGATAGAAGGCAGCCCAGGAGTTCTGCATTGCGGCTGCAATGGGAAGAGAGCAGTTTAGGGAAGAGGAGAAACAAGACACACACGCTATGTGTGAGATGCGATCCATGGCGACTTCCATCTCCCATAAGAGCAAGAAAATTTTGTGAAAACTTATTACGGCGTTTGATGTCGATCAAAATTATAAGTATTTAAATTTTAGAAATGTTTGTAGGAAATTAACATTCGATACAAATGGATTTTGTTTATGAGTACCTTTTCAATAAATTAAAAAGATAATATTAATGTGGAAAGCGACGGTCTATGTCGTATTTTAATATTCTTCTCTATTCTATTGTACCTAACTTCGCTTTTGTTCTATATAACTTCCCATTTCTACAATTTTTTGTTTGATTGGTTGTAGTAAGGAGACCTCTTACTATCCTTACCAGCTCTTTAGATCTTCCTTTCTTTTAGTATACAAAAAATATAGAAATTTGTGTTTTAATATCTTTTCCGTATAAGTTAAATTTCATATAAAATCCCAACATAAGCTTAGAAGATGTAGTCGTTCAATTTTTTTTTTTTGTATGTCAAGCCTTAAAATGAAACAACTTATGAATGAGTTTTGATTTTATCAATTTCCTAATTATTTTTTCTCTCAAAATTAAAATAAATAAAAAAACCTCAATTATCAATTCAATTTCAATTTAATTTTAAAAAATGAACATATGTGAGCGTAAAAAAGAAAGACAAAAAGAATGAAGAAAATAGTATATGACAAGCCTTTGATATGGAAAAATCAAAGTCGACAACACCAAAATGCTTTGTTAGTGTATAGTACATACAAACATGTTCATTAACTTTTATAGTATCTCAAAAACGTATGCCGCTCACTTAAAAATTAAACTTGATTATGCTAACCGAAAATACTATTTTGTCATTGTATCAATGTTTTATTCCAACTTGGAAACAAATTCAAATTTTGAAAATTTATTTTATAAGTATAAAAGAATTTTCTTTTAGATATACTTTCAAATTGGAAATCATTATTTGTATTAATTATTGTGACGTTTTTTAATGAAGAGAAGGGACTATTGAGTTTTAAATCATAATTTCTTTTAATCTTTTAATTATATTAAATATAGAAATGTTAAGAAATTTAAAAGTCATTTCTTTAATACTTTTTTAATGTAAAACTTAATTGGTCTTTATTTTCAATATTTCCACAACTTTTTATATCATAATAAAATAATGATAAAATATTAATCCTACTAATTTTTATTGAAGAAAATTAATTTTTAGTAATCTAGTTATTTATGATTAATTAAGTTCATTAGATTACGTAAGAACATGAATGTCATATTTATTCTAACGGATGAGCTAACACTTTTTTAAAAGGTCAGAAATTATCATTTTTTGTTTTAGTTTTTTTTTTTTTCATTTATCATAAAATTTAAAAACTCATTTACAAAACTCACACCTTTTTATCCTCATAACTCTATATTTTTAATAATCCAAATAATGCTTATATCTTACTCTTTCATAACCCTTAAATATTAATATATAAATTTATGATAGTTTATTGCATTTCTTCATAAATATTTCATAATACTTGCTATGTAAGACAAACACTATAAGAAATGTTATATTTTAGTGATACTTTTGTGATATTGATTACTTTATTTGTATTATTATTGTTATAAGGTCAATGTATCTTACATCTCTCTGTCTATCTTTTAAGAACACAATTACCAAAGTCATATTCAATTTAATTATGTAAAATGACTATCTTCAAGGCATAACTTATTAAATTCTCTGTGCTTTGACAAGTAAGCACAATAATAATTCGAATACTATCGCAAATAAAAAGATAACAATACACAAGAAATTTTGTGTAGTAAAATGTTGACAAACTTTTACGCCAATAATTTTTTTCTTTTCTTTAGATTTATGAGTAGCATTTTGTCAAGGATTATTTTAATCCTTTGCCATGAATTTTAAAATTAAGGTTCAAACTAAGCCACTTAAATAATGGATTATTCCTTTGAAGCTGTTAGTAATTCATCAATACATGAGTTTTAGACTCAAATAATCTATTTAATTTAAGGATACATTTATTTTTATTTTTATTTTAATATTTGAGCACACATGGTCCTTTAAGTTTGTTAAATTAGATATTTCTAACACAATTACTACAATATTTAGACTTAAAGTTTATTTAATTATAATATCAAATGTTCTCTAAGTGAATGATCTTAAAAGCACAATTTTGATATTTTCTAAAATTTTAGAATTAAAAATTACACTTTGAAAAGTACATTACATCTTAATTAATGATATATTTATTTTGCAACTAATCACTTGATTAGAACTATTTATATATTTTAAAATAATTAAATAATTTAATATTAAACGAGGAATATTAAATTAGTCATTTTTAATATAAAATAATTTTAGTACGTATAGACTATAGTTTGTTTCTCTTATAAGATTTCAAGATTTTTGTTTAGATTTTTGTTGTTGTGTCTCTTGTAGTTACTTTTTCTTATTTTTATTTATTTTTATTTAAATAAATAAAAGAACACTTGATTTAGTTTGATGTTTATTTTAACTTTGAAAATTTATTTTGGCAAATACACTTGGATTAAAGTTATTATTTTTCATCTTTTTGGAAGAAAACTAATAATAATATTAAATATCACAAAATATACGTTGTGATTATTTTAGTATTTGAATAATTGAAAAGATTTAAATTATAACTTTTAAAATTTTTTATTTTTTTTATGTAAATTATAAGAAATTAATGAATTCCTCGTGAGGGAGACTTTTGAACTGCCCGCTTGTGTGCTCTTCTTTCTTTTTTCCGTTTTTTTTTTTTTTAAAAATATTGAGAGAGAGGTTTGAAAATTACTATAATTTATGTTAAGAAAATTACATTTGAAATGAATATAGAATTTAAATTTCGTAATAAACATATAAATATATAGAAAGAAGCAATTTGATGAGAATGTTGATAATTGAGTCTCAAAGTTTCTAGAAAATTCTTTTAGAGTTAATTAGTTTTTATACATAGTTAGCCAAACTAATTTCTCACTTCAAAATAAATCCAGTCAACTCAAAGCACATGACAATATTTTTTTAATTTTCAATATTTAATGGTCAAAATAGAGATCATTAGATGATAAGAATTTGAAAAAAATATTAGAAAGAAGCAATTTGATGAGAATGTTGATAATTGAGTCTCAAAGTTTCTAGAAAATTCTTTTAGAGTTAATTAGTTTTTATACATAGTTAGCCAAACTAATTTCTCACTTCAAAATAAATCCGATCAACTCAAAGCACATGACAATATTTTTAATTTTCTATTTAATGGTCAAAATAGAGATCATTAGATGATAAGAATTTGAAAAAATATTGACTTAATTTTGAATATTCCTTAATGCATAATAGTCACTCTGACGTTGATGATTTAGATTTATTTTTAAATTGAAAGTGTGAAGAAAATATTTTTTAAATACTTATATTACTTATTGAATAATATTAAAAGTTTCCCTTACAATTGTCTCAATCAAAAGAAGTTTCTCAAAATAAAATTTGATAAAGTCTTACCTAAAATCAGCAATATCTCAAGAAAAATTAATCTGATTAGCTATATTATCAATTAAAAAAATATATTAAAAGATATTTA
>JACEIK010001631.1:192872-265663 GCA_018107945.1 Datura stramonium | reverse complement strand
CCCTATGGTTAGTTGTACCGGTCGTGTGGGACCATGTGTATATTTTTAGATTGCTTGTGATGGCCGTGTGGGGCCTTGTTTAGTTGTCAGTTGGTGACCTTGTCGGTCACAGATCAGTTTAGCGCTTGATTGTACTTTTCAGTGATAACTAGTCAGCATGGTGGCCTTGTCGGCCCGCAGAGGTTCCCTTATGTTAAATTGTTCTGGGTAGCTGTTATATTCCTACAGGTGGCTATAGGCCTTGTCGGTCGGAGGCTATATTTACAGCCATTATATAGCCCGTTGTTTTCATAAATCCATAATTAGAGCCAGCCTGGCACCAGAAGTGTTTAGGCTCAGTAGTCCAACAGTCCAGGTCCTAGTAGGGCACCAGGTGCCAGTCATGCCTCTCAAGGCGGAGCGTGACACTATGATAGGGAAATTTCTGCATACCCTTTGAGCAATAACGGAGTCACTGACTGGAGTAAAGACTGAGAAGAGTTCTGATAGAATTTCGGGACTGACTCCGAAACTAATAGAAACATGGGGAGTCACAAAAGACTAGGTAGCCCCTAGATCTAACAATGCATATACAACAAGATGGAATACTCATAACATACCAATGACAATCTCTAGAGAGACCTCCTACTCCTGACGAGATGAGAGGACATAAAATATGTTTAGACACTGACCACCACCTACACTAGTGGATGCACCCTGCTAAGCTACGCATGCTGGTGGACATGCTGCACTTGTAACTGGGTAACGGTCTCTACATGGCCCTGTCTGGCTGCTGGATAATCTCTGAGCACGTGGCCAGGCTTCCAGCACCCAAAACATGCCCCTGAATCTGCTAAGATCTTTCCGATGTGCCTCCTTCCACACCTGTCACAAACTGGAATGCCGGGCTCTATTAACCTGCTCCACTGACCTCGGGAGCCCGATGTCTTTCCCCTCTGATCGCATCTAAACCTTGATCTTGCACTGGCTGATGATGGCACTGGGGCTAAATATCGATGGTAGGACTACTAATGATGTCCGCCACCAGACCTCTACTGGGAAAACCTGAAACTTTCTGTCCTAGCCCTCTTGGCTTCTCTCTCCCTGTACCTCATCTGCACCGCCTCCATGTACTGGCCATACAGGACCAACCAGGAGAAGCCAATATCTTGATGAAGCATGGAGGTCCTGTAGTCGTTGAGCAAATAATCTGCTACTCTATTCACAAATTTTCTCACTCGAGCCCTCTGATCGGCTACCATCTCCAGCAATCGGGTAAACTCTAGAGCATACTCCTGGACGGTCAAATTGTTCTCAGCCTCCTTGATTTCCCTCATCTCCTGGGGAAAGAAATGGTCTAAAAATGCGGTGAGAAACTCATCCCAACCAACGGGGCCCGCTCTAACCCCTTGGCTATCCTTCCACTGCTTGTACCATATATAAGCGACTCTTTTCAACTGATAGGAGGCTAAGTCTGCACACTCCTCTCTCATCACCCCCATAATCTATGTGATCTTCTGGATCTCCTCTTTGGACTCGTGTGGGTCCTCCTCCACTATTGACCCAAGGAACTCAGAGGTATTCATTCTGAGGAAGTCTTAGACTCTAGCCACCACTGCGTTCCCATTCTGCGAAACATGAGCCATTGCCTGCTGATTGACCTAAGCGGTCAACGCTTGTGCCAACATCTGAATGAATGCCCTAAATTAAGGATGGGTGACCAGCTCGAGCACGGGAACCACTAAGGCTGGTGAGTCTTGTTGTTGCCCATCTCTATTTCCATCCTCATGACCAGTTCTATTTATGTTCCTTCATCCATTTATACAACATGAAAGCATGATTCTGAAAATGTGTAAAGCTAGTGTTAGAGGAATTGAGAGAGTTGAACTTATAGCATGAGATAGAATCATGAAAGAAGCGAAGTTCCCTAAAATATTTCGTAGCCTCTTCATCATAATTGTGGCGCGCTTCACATCCGTGAAGAAGACTCTACTTAATACTGCTTTCAGACACCCCAGGACACTTCAAAATCTAATTCTCTTATACCAAGTTTCTCATGACCCGAGCTGGGACCCTAGATTAAGACATGGAAATTAGAACTATAATTGGCTCTGAGCCAACCCATGACATGCACATGATGACTAAAGATCATTATAAACAAAGATGATAACTAAATTCTGCAATAGCGAAAGTCTGAATAACGAAACGTCTATGCAACCGTAACATCAAAACACTGAATCCCAAGCTAAAAGTACAAGTCTATGTTTGGAAAGCCTCTAACATACTAACGAGAATATGGGACAACACCCCAACTAACTCACTAGAAGTATGAAACTAAAATAATATAACTCAACTAAATGAAGGTCCTCGAAGGATGATGACTCACAACAATAGCACTGGGATAAACTCGAAAGACTAGCTAACGGCGAGACTGGGCCTGAACATCTGAACTTGTATCATGAAATGATACAACATAGAGTATGCGGTTAGTACTTGGAATGTATTATGTATGCAAGGAAAGTAAAATAGGTTAAGTAAGTAAAAACTGAAATCATGCATATCATAAATCATAACATCATAAGATTCTGAGAGTAAAGGATGTATGCTGATATATGAAAATATGAATAGACATAAACTAGATCTCATAACTAAATCGAATGACCTAAAGCTGAAACTGAGATTCTTAAGTAAACTAGTAACCTGATCATTGGATCAAACCTACTGAAAACATAATATCATAACTAATAAACATGCATAACTGAGATCATGAGAAATAATGGGAGACTCGTCATATAACCGACACTATCATGATAGAGCTTACGTCATCCCAACTACTACACTCAAGTGGGCAAAGACATCCAAATCCTTCCAGGGATAAGGGCGCTACCACGATATCGATTTTAAGCTGAAGGCCCAATCGGGGCAGGGGAATCTCATAAGGGAGGTCCCAAAGTAACATGTGAAATCCTACGTAGGCACGTAGTTTTACGACCTGGGGTTTTCATAAAATACTAGCCTACGCAGTGCTAGACACTACTCCCAAAAACATGTAAACTGCTTTTCATCATTTTTCAATGATGCTAAAACCATCATTTTTCGACAAAGCTTAAACCATCATTTTTCAACGAAGCTAATAATAAAATTACATGCATAGTCTAAAATTTTAACATGGGTAGTCCTGGCTCCAAACATACCATAAGCTGAATAGGGGAGTATAGACTCCAAAACCATATGGTAAGTTTATTTATATTACTAAACTGAATCCTGAAACATGCTAAATCTAAGTGGGATTACCCAAAATCAGAAGATCATGCATACTTGAAATAGACTTCACTAGTCAAAATCATAGATTCATGTATGGGTAATTTGTAAACATAAATGCATGCTAGGTACTTCATCATACTTGAAATCATCATTCCTAGACTAATTTTTCCATGAACTTGCATAATTCGGCATAATCTTTTAAATCTTGAAATCATGAATTTCTGATCAATTAGTACATAAAATCTGCCCATGAATCTCAAAACATGCTTTGAAACATGAAAGGAATTGATCATAAGTAAATAGAGAATTTCATAAGTTTGGGTTAAAGCCCTATAGGATCATACACTTGAATTAACATTTGAATTCATGAACTTGAGGAGGCATTTGGGCATGAGAGTAAAAGCAAACTCTCATTCATGGCCTTACATATCTTGGTAAGCTAAATCTACATCCTTCCTTGAAAACCCAAGAGATTTAAGGAAGAACATGAAGAATTCTAAGGTTGATCTCCTATGGAATCCTCTAAACTTTCATGCATGGGAAGGGAATGAGTTAGAATAGTATAAACCCTCTTAAAACCCTCCTAAGAGATCTTAAAACGATGTAGTTTAGGGCTTAGGAGCTTAGGAGTTATGGAAATGCCCTTACTTAATTGCAGAAAATAGGGACACTGCCAGTCCCAATGAGGGATATCACGAGTCGTTAGGAGGAGTGACGACTCATTACCCTCACTCATTATTTTCACTGGAATCCCAACCTCCAATCTTAACCATCCTACCAATGACCTACTTGACGAGTCATGAAGTGACACCACGACTCTTCACTAGCCTAGCATTCCATCACGAGCCACTCCGTGATTCATTGGGTGACCTGATGACTCACCTGACCATTTTTTCTGTGTCTTGCACAGATTTCTTCAAACTTCCTCCACTCAACCCTTAGGTCTTGTCTTAGGGTCTTTCGGGGTATTATAGGTTGGGACAAGTTTGTGACGGCCTTCTTGAATAGGTTATTTTCCGGGGAGATGAGGGAAGAAAAAGTGGTGGAATTCGTCAAATTGAAGCAGAACAGCATGTCAATGTAGGAGTACGGTTTGAAGTTCAGTCAGTTGTCAAAGCATGCTCTGCAGTTAGTTGACTAACCAAGTGCTCGCATGAGCAAATTTGTTTCAGCGGTTTCATATTCACTAATCAACAAGTGAAGGACCAATATGCTAATTAATGACGTTGATATCTCTCGACTTGTGATCTACGCTCAGCAGATAGAGGAGGAGAATTTGAAGGAGAAAGAGAGGGAGACCAAGAGTTCTAGGATAGGGACCTTTGGGTACTCGTAGCAGAGGATCGTTGGTAGGCACCGTCCACACTCACAGCAGAGGTCATCAGCCCTAGATCCATAATTAGCCAGTGTTTCATCTAGGCCTAGGGTTGTTCAGAGAGGTAGAGCATCAGGATTTAAGGATTAAGGAATCATGTTCTGGGAATGCACTTTTCCAACTTGCAGGAGCTATGGTAGAAACTACTCAGGAAAGTGTCTGATTGGCAGGGATGCTTGTTTCGGGTGTTGTATGCCTAAACACAGACTTAAGGATTATCCTTCAACCAAACAAGGCGATGGTAAAGGCTGTGCCCCAGCCACCTCTTCAGCAGCTCGCCCATCCCAGCAACGCTCATCATCTAGTGTAGGTGATGGACAGTGCCAGAACCGTTTCTATGCCCTTTCATCATGCTAGGAGCAAGACAATTCACCAGATGTGGTCATGGGTATGTTACGAGTTTTCCTTCTTGATTTTTATACACTACTAGATCTAGGGGCCAAATTATCCTTCAAAACTCCCTATATTGCTTATTAGTTTGGGTTCAGTCCTGAAATCCTATTAGAACCTTTCTTAGTCTCTACTCTCTTGGGTGAGTCCATTATGAATCAACGGGTATAAAAAATTGCCTAGTTACAATCCTTCATAGAGTCACCTTAGCTGATCTAGTAGAGTTAGACATGACTGACTCTGATGTTTTCTTCAGCATGGATTGGTTGTATTCTTGATATGCTTCAGTTAATTGTAGGACCCAAATTGTAGTGTTTTGATTTTTGGGAAAACCAGTCCTAGAGTGGAAGGATAGTTTTGCAGTGCCCTGTAGATCTCTTTGTTTTCTATCTTTAGTCTAGTAAGATGATCTTCAAGGGTTGTGTGTATCATTTGGTTTGGGTTAAGGATTCTAAGTTCAAAACCCCAACTTTCCAGTCAGTCCCAATTGTATGTGAGTATCAAGAGGTGTTCCCAAATGATCTAGCAAGAGTCCCATCTAAGTGGTAGATTGTATTTGGTATTGACCTTCTCCCGGACTCCCAACCCATATCCATTCCTCCTTAAATAATGAACCCAACTAATCTAAAGGATTTGAAGGAACAATTAAAGGATCTCTTAGATAAGGGTTTCATCAGGCCTAGTAAATCCTCGTAGGGTTCTCCAATCCTCTTTCTTTGGAAGAAAGATGGTACTCTCAAAATATGTATTGATCATCGACAATTGAAAAAGATTACAATCAAGAATAAGTATCCCCTCCCTAGGATTGATGCTTTTTTTATCAACTTCAGGGTGTTAGGTGTTTCTCAAAGATAGACCTCAGATTTGTCTATCATCAACTAAGAGTTAGGGAGAGTGACATTTTGAAAACATCCTTTAGAACTCGGTATAGCCACTATAAATTTGTTGTTATGTCTTTTTGTATTACAAATGCTCCTACAGATTTCATGGATTTGATGAACGGGGTGTTCAAGTAGTATTTGGATATGTTCATTATTGTTTTCATAGATGACATCCTTGTATATTATTGGAGCGAGGAGGAACATGCCACTCATTTGAGGCTTTCCGAATCTCATCACTCCCTTCATGGGAAACACCTTCAAAAACACCCAATCATCGACTTCAAACTCAAGTTCTCTCCTTCTTACATCCACATGGGACTTTTGGAGACTCTGAGCTATTTTCAACCATTACCTTATAAGCTGAACTTTCTCCATAGCCTTATGAACTGAATCTTGTCCTATAAACATAGCTTCACCGACTTTGAACCAACCAATAGGCAATCTACACCTCCACCCATAAAGAGCCTCAAACAGAGTCATCTGAATGCTGGAATGGTAATTGTTGTTATATGCAAATTCGATGAGAGGTAAATAATCATCCCCAACTACCCTTGAAATCAATAACACACACTCTCAACATATCCTAAAGAGTATGAATGGTCCGTTCAGCTTGACCGTCTGTTTGCGGGTGAAAAGCTATACTAAGCTTGACTTGAATACCGAGTACGATCTTCAAAACTGGGAGGTAAACTGAGTACCTCTATCTGATATAATGGAAAAGGGATCTCCATGCAACCTAACTAACTTGAATATACAATTTAGCATAATCCTCTGCTGAGTCGGTAGTCTTGACTGATAGGAAATGAGCTACTTTGGTCAACCTATCCACAATCATCCATATGGAGTCATATTGTCGACGAGTATGAGGCAATCCTATAATGAAGTACATATTGATTTCCTCCAACTTCCAAGTAGGGATACTAATGTCTTGAAGTACACCTCTAGGTCTTTGATGCTCAACTTTCACCTGTTGACAATTCGAACACCTTGCCACAAACTCTTCTATGTCCTTCTTCACGCCATTCAACCAATAGACTTCCCATTGGTCATGGTATCTTGGTGGAACCTGGATGTATAGAATATCTGGATCCATGAGCCTCATGCAACATACGCTCCCTCAAGTTATCAAAACCCCGAACACACAAATGACCCTGATATTGTAGTACACCATCTCCCCCTTGGGAGAAAACCTCCACCTTTTGATTCTGAACAGCTTCCTTAAACATTATGATAATAGGATCCTCGTCTTGCCTAGCCTGGACTTCAGTCACCAAGGAAGATTCTGATTCATTCTAAGTAATGACACCACTATCTGCCGAGTCAACAAGACGAACTCCTAGTCATGCAAGCTGATGCACATCCTTCACTAACTCTTTCCTCCCCTCATCTACATATAATACACTCTCCATTGAAAGCCAGATAAGAGCGTCTGCCACCACATTAGCCTTGCTTGGATGATAAAGGACACTCATACGTAATCCTTGAGAAGCTCCAACCACCTTCTTTGATGTAGATATAGATCCTTCTGGGTAAACACGTACTGTAGGATTTTGTGGTCTGTAAACACATCCACATGTACCCCGTACAGATAGTGTCTCCAAATCTTCAAGGAAAATACACCTACTGCAAACTCAAGGTCGTGAGTCGGTTAGTTTTTTTCATGAACTTTCAACTGCATGGAAGCATAGGCTATAACCTTACTGTGCTGCATTAATACACAACCAAGGCTGATCCTTGAGCCATCACAATATACCACAAACCCATTGATACCCTCAGGTAGAGTCAACACTAGTGCTTAGGTGAGTCGAGTCTTCAACTCTTAGAAGCTTTTCTCACAGGCCTCCGACCATTGAAACTTCACTTTCTTCTGGGCAACTTAGTCAACTATGCTGCAATGGATGAAAACCCTCTAACAAACCTCCAGCAGTAACCAGTAAGCCTAAGAAATTCTTGATATCTGACGTACTAATTGGTATAGGCCAATTCTTCACAGCTTCTATCTTTTGAGAGTCCACTTGAACACCCTCACTTGACACCACATGACCCAAAAATGCTACTGAGTTTAACCAAAACTCACACTTGTTGAATTTAGCATACAGCCGGCGATCCTTTTGAGTCTATAGCACCACCCTCAAATGAGCGGTATACTCCTCCTTGCTCCGAGAGTATATGGGAATGTCATCTATGAATATAACTGTTCGGCTGTCTAGATGACTACACGCAAGTGCACGTGGTCGAACAAGTAGTAAGTGGCTCAAGTAAGCCAAGTATCGATCCCACAGGGACTGGATGCCCGAGGGGGTGGACTACGGGGCAAAATCTACTCAAGTATCAATTAGCGGTAACTCCTAAAAATGGAATATGATAACAAAGAAAGTTTTTGTATTTTGTTATCTAAATTTATACTAAGGCTAAAATGAATATACAAAAATTAGTCCCGAACTATGAATGTGAGCATCTTTGGTAAACGAATATCTAATGAAATTAATTATCGATACAAATTGTTTAATCTTTTCTCCGGTTGCTAGTCGGAACTTATGCCTATGGATTAAAACTCGTATTTAACCAAAGAATCATGAGCCTTCCCCTACATTTTACGTGATAAGAAGAGATTCATGTTCTAGCCATACAAAACCAATTTCACAATTGACTAATACGACTTTCGGATATATTTCTATCTGAAGGTAAATCAATTCTCAATTTCCCAAACTAAGAAAAGATCATATCCTATTAATTCACAACTTTCCAATTTCGTGCTCTCTCGAATGAAATCGGACTTTTTAGATTTACATCAACATTGGCCAAACATTAATACAGTAAGAACAAGAATTAATAGAAGAACCATGAAAGAAAAGATGAAAAAACCACATGATCATGATCACATTCCAATACAAATGTTCCCCACCAACACCGGCCAAGAAGTGAAATTAGCCACTCGTTTGTGCATTGGTATCCCCTTAAATGAGTGTAAATCATACAAACAATTGAAAGAAAGGAGAAAGAGATAGAGAGAAACCTAAGATTTTCGTCCCCTCAATACTTTGTAACCACGTTCTTGCTCCACCAAAGTGAGAATAATTAAAACGACACAGTGTTCTATTTATCTTGTTAAATTTTTCCCGAATAAACAAGCAACGTGTCGCGGAGTTACATCGCGAACCTTGCCTCCGTGACTGGTCACAACATGACTCTCTAGAATTTGGTCGTCCATTATGTATCCCCAACGTGGCACGGCATGCAACGGCTTGCCCAACGTGACACGGTGCGGCAGCGCACCTTCACTAGAAGTCCAAGTTCCAGGTAATTGGGTCCAACGTGCCGCGACGCGAGCGGACCATCTCTGGAAGTCTTTGCCAATTAAATCTTCAGGACCGAGAATGCATACGCGATGGCGTGACACGGCTCCATCGCGGAGCTCTTTTATTCCTTGCTTTCATAGCCCAATTCCTTGCTCGCTCCGAGTCCATCTCCGATTCCTCCCTACATGCATCTTAGCTCCATAAAAGTACGTTTTTTCCTGCAAGCAACGCTAATCATGTTGGTTAGTATAGATTCACACTTTCCTACAATTTACATGAGAATGTACAAACATTGTTAGGAAATTAAGACAAAAACGATGCATTTGAGTATCACTTGGGCATATAAATATGCCCCGGAATCACCCTACCCCACACTTAAAATCTTGTTCGTCCTCGAACAATAATCACCCTCATGCAATTGACACCCCATCATGGCTACTTTGGCTCGACAATCAGAGCTATGGTTATACGTTATTTACATAACAAATCATCAGAAATCATGCATAAGGCCAACTCATCATTACAATGACATTCAACATATCAAGACCTCCTAGACTTAAATCGACTCTCCATATCGGCAAACTCATGTGCAAATTAGCTGACCAAAATATCCGACACGAATTTCAACCTTTCGTCAAGCATGTGCCCTCACACCATAAGAGAATTTCCCCCTTTTTTTTAAATCACATGAACTCTAAAACATTTCATGCGGGGGCGTATACACAATTTCCTCTCTCTCCCAAAAGAATTCACATGCATCATGTCATGAACCATAGGCTTGCCTCTAGTGTATTACTCCACTAATATTAGGACGCGTGATGTAAGATCACGTAGGACTTAACGGGTTGTAATGTAAGCTACGGAACTAGTATATCTTTTGGGCTAACCAATAATAGCAACTAGCATCATGAGCGCTTTTTCAATACATCCCATCACATTAAAATATTTCTTCCTTCCTCCTCCCATTCTTGAAGTCTTTCTTTATTTTTGTCCCCCATTTCTTTAAGCATACCGAGACTAGACGATTAGTTATACATCTTTATTTTCTTTAAATGCGGCAAGTGCACCTTTGACTCTTTCTTACTTTCATCACTTTGCTTTTATCCCTTTTTTTCATTTCACTCCTTGACACTGTGGGAAAACTATTTTCTTCTTGAGCTCTTAAGAGCTTGGGATTTGATTTACGGATAATGAAAAGAAATGGTTAAGCTTGGTTGTCACCTTTTTGATAAAAGAAAAATAGGCTAAAGGCTCAATGGGCTAACTAGTTGACATTCGAGTGGGTATGAAAAAGAAAAAAAAACTTTGGTCAAAGCAAAGACGCCTACATTCTTTCCTACACTACACTTCCTTCATTCGTTTCGTACACAACAAGCAAGTTCTAGACACTTCTACGCATGGAATAATCGAGACCTCCTTAGACACTCATTGCACATGATCGACTCAAGACATATTCACGAGACTCTTCAACCGGCCAATTACAAGAATTCAAACATTAAGCCTCAATCACAGAGTGAATTCATGGCCTAGGTATCTCACATATGTACAAAATTGCATGCTTTCATACGAATCACCTTTGCATTCTAAATATCATGTACAACACGCAACAAGAATTTCGTAGCCATAGAATAGCAACACGCATAGGATACAACCAAACAAACAAAAAAAATGAAGGCAGCTACTCCTATCGGCTTCATTTCCCTTAAGGCAGTCGTCATCCATCCATCATAAAAGGAACGGTCACTATTTATGACTTCGGTTCAATGGGACTCTTCTCATTAAAAGAGCCAGAAAACAAACAGAAACCCAATAATAAAAATAATTAACGAAAATTTTTAAAAATATCGATGATTTCGATGAAAAAATATTTAACACAGCTAACAACATTCAACGGCACAACGACTTCAAAATGATATTTCTGATACGAAACATACACACAAAAATCACGGGGCCACAGAATTTTCAAGCACAACATGAACGTGAATAAACACACAAATCAAGACAAAAACAGCACCACCTTTACTCCCACCCCACACTTAAAACCGAACATGGTCCCCGGTGTTCATACGATCAACAAAGCACAAAAAGTGGGTGGTGAAACTCCCACGTCAATCAAAGTATTTCCGCTGTTCATCGGGTCTGCATTGCCTAGGTCTCCCATGTCCGAATCTCCCCGTCGTCCTTCTCCAGGCTCAACATCGGAATCCTCGCGCGTGTCTCCTCATCCCAGTGGGGACATCATCATCCACGGGCTCCACAAAAGGCTGGGCCCACCCAACATAGAGCCACTGGCGTTTTCACTTAGAAAAGGGTGATACAGGATTGTTGCCATGACTCATCCTGCATCGCCGACCTCCAGCCTATCTTGTGGTAGACATCTGCATCCCGAACATGTGGGCCATGTCTTGATCATCCAGAGCATGTCGCTCGGCTAGTGTAAACTTGGCCCATGGTGGTGTGAGGTGCCTTGGTCTTTAGTCACGGCACGCCTCTCCCACATCTGCTTGTAATCAGGGCCTCTTCCTCAACATGAGGCCCCTCGGGAGCGTGGTGATGAAAGCCGCCAAAGCAGTACACATTGCCCTTGGTGCAAACGAGGCTCTCTTCATGGCGGATGATCACCGCCCCAACATGATCTCCCGGCCCATTCATGCGGGGCATACCCGAAGCAAACGAGTCAGGGTGACATCTGTCATGTGCACCCGAGGAATCAACGGGAACACACTATTTTATTGAGATCTGGCTTCCTGTTCCTCTTGTGAATAGGAAATGTCTAATAGTAGCCCCTACTCCCTTGTCTGCTCAGCGTCTTTGTCGAGCGATTTACAAGGTGCGTACGATATCCGCGTATGGTGGAGTAATATTAAGTTGCCGGAGTACATGGGCGTACGTGTTGCGCCCCCAATATGGCATTCGGGTGATGAGGCTCAAGAGTGACAATTTGCCACCTTATCTTTGATGGTGTATTGCGGAGCGTCGGGTTCCAATTGGTGTAGAACTCTCCAAATCAAGTGCGGTGCACTCACTTGGGCTCTTCAAAGATGAATCTCGGCCCAGCGGTGTCAGCACAGGTGGACAATTCGAGGAACTCATTACTTGCTAACGGCTCCACACAATATGCTCCTCAGGAAACACTTGTTTCCTTATGCTTCATGTACCATTTCTTCCCTTCCCTTAGTCACCCATCGGGTTCCCAGTAGCGCGTTGGCGCGCGGAACACATTTGGTCTTCTTGTGGCTGTTCCCGAGTCTAATTCTTTTCTCCCGACGCCCAGACGTAGATGCGCCCTTCTCTTTGTATCTTGCATATGACGCCGTTCTGTCGATAAAAGCGACAATCTCAATGTGGTCAATTTAGAATTAGCTTAGGCTAAGGTTGGGTTAGGCTAAGCCACCCCACGTAGTCTTTAGCCACAATTATAACGTGCGGCAGAACACACTTATTTCCAATTTACATAAATAAAACTAAAACAAAAACAAATGACAACATGCGTGCATTGGGAAGGAATTCGACGGTGTAAGTTCTTTTGTACTACTCGAGACTTCGTACAACTAATCACATTACCATCGATCACAATTTTTATACAAAGCACTTATGAGGAAAAGAAAAAACCGAAAAACTATTTACCTACCAAACCTATGCAATTCACCACTTTCTATGCATATTACGATTTCAATAACCCAAAAATCCGTCGGTCTTTTAGCATATTAACATATCCCTTTTAACCAACTCATCTCACCCAACATACACAAACCAACAGGAATTTCACAATTCAACTTGCTTTTCCTCTTTTCCATGTTCAAATTCAAGCCTAGCTCATTTTACAAAAAATCGATCAAGCTTATGTCTTTATCGGTTCATACAATCACAATGATATTACGAACATTGTCAACAATCACTTGAATGAATTTAAGCTCAATTTCTACCTAAGGGTAAAGGTTTACTCACATCTCATGCTAAAAATCAAAATTCAACTAAGAGTGAGATAGAGTTGAAGAACATACCTTGAATTCAATGAACGGGGGAGAAAGAAACTTGACGAAATTATGTACCTAGGTGATGGCACGTTGAGGGAGAAGTTTTTGGGGTTTGTCGCCAGGATGAAAAAGTGGAGAAAATGAGGGAAATCGGGGTTAAAAAGTGGGGGTTTTGTAGGTAACCAGGTGACCGGTGTGACATGACCGCGAATAACACCTCAACGTGTCACACAGAGGGTGGCAGACACCCCCTCGCGTGACACGGGCCATCGCGCGAGGTTTAAGATTTGTAAAAATTCGAATTGCCTTCAACGTGTCACGGAGGGTAGCGCGGAGGCCATCCTGCGCGTGACACGGAGCCATCCGTGGGCTCAGCATTTTGCCCGAGTTTTATTTTCTTACCTCATTTTTTCTCCCTTTGCGATTCTTTGCATTTGCCCTCAGATCAACCTGAAATTATCTTACAACAAGAAATTGGATTAGAATCCCAAGGTATGAACAACACAACACAATATTTTTTATATTTACACAAAAATTTTTTTTTCGAATTTTTTCTTTTTTTAATCTTTTCTTTTTTCTTTTTCTTTTTTTCAATTATCGTCATTTTATAATACAATAAATTCACGGGTTGCCTCCGTGCGGCGCTGGTTTACCATCGCGGCTGGCGTCCTTTTACGCTTGTTAGCCCACTAGGGTGACGGGCGTTTCTCACGAGCCGTCCTCACCTGTCAAGCTTACTTTGTCGAGGGTTTTCCCATTAACTCGTGTCTCAGCGCCTGTACGACATCGGTTTGCTCAAGCACGTTGATCTTAGAGAGTTCCTCGTACATGGCGGGAGCTTGGTGGCCTTGTACACATGAAATACCTCCACTTTGTCATATTGCTATCATAGTTAGGCGCTTGGCCCGACCTACATCTGTGCCTTCCGTCGCCAAGAAAGGACGACCAAAATAAATGGGACTTGATCACAGCTCAGGTCCGGCACAACGAAGTCTCTTGGGAAGATAAGGGCCAGACTTGCACCGGCTACGTCCTCCCACAATACCATCTGGTCTTGTCAAGGAGCGATCCACAGTGCAAGATCAGCATTTGGTCTAGGACTCCTGGTCTAACTGCTTGGGTCTTAGAGGTCGGCATCGAGTTAATGCTCGCTCCCAGGAAATCACATAATCCCAGAGGCTCGGATACTGCAACGAATTGTTATATTGTATTGTAAAGCTCGGGGTCCTTGAGCTTTAGTAAGACATCTATTACGTATGCAGGAAGTGCACTCCTCGCGTAAAACCCAAGTGGCATACTTTCGGTCAACTTTGCTTTTGTTCGCCACGATGTCCTTCATGTACTTTGCGTACTTCGGTACTCCTGCAAAACATCGACAAAGTAGGTTAATGTGTTCTTGTTTAAGCACCTCCATGACCTTTTTGAAACACGCCTCCTCCTTGTGTTTCTTTGTCGTTGAGGAACGAGGGGGTGGAGGTCTTTGCAGTTTCGGCATCCTTTTCTTCCCCTTTCATCACTTTGCTCCTCTCGGATTCTTTGCTCCGTGGTGAGGTGGTCTTCTGGTTCCACCTCCTTAAGCTGCAAACCACTCCTTGTGGTCTTGCATTAACACTGCTTGGGGTTGGGGTCAGGTAATCGTGGGAAGTCCTCCTCTGGGCACGGTGTTTTGGGCTCGACAAATTGCCCAAAGCTTGGTACTCAGTAGCCTTGGTAGCTAGCTGATTGTTCTTAACATGGTGCCAATTTAACATAGTCGAACGAGTGAGCTTGGTTAGCTATCATAGTTTTAAACATCTCCTCAATGTTGGGTGATGGTGGCGGAGGAGGGGCATTGTTGTTTATGTATGGCCCGATAGTTACTGCTTTGCCCTCCTTGATTCCTTTGCACCCACGACTCGGAGCTGCCTGTTTGATGGTTGTTGCTACCCCAAGAGAAATTCGGGTGATTCCTCAGTTAAATTGTAGAATGTTACCATGTTGTTGGTGATTATCCCTTTGTGCATTGCCGACAAAGTTCACAAAGTCGGGATTTGCTCCACAACACTGTTGAGTGTTCATTACTCCGCACACTTCACACCAAATCTCTTGCCTTTGCATTCCACTTTGAGGCTTGAGGGCGATTCATGCTCATATTCTTGAAGTGGGTGTTGAGTTGATCTTGCAACGGCTATACGTACGGCGATAGGCTGTAAAACCATCACTTCTAAGACTCCATTTGCTTTCCTTGCTCCTCCCTTGAAGAGTCGCCTTCCCTCGGATTACACTGCGAAATACGATTCAACAAGGTATACGACTCATCTAAGTCTTTTCTAATGCTTGTCCCCGGTGCTGAGTCTAGCAAAATTTTTTGTGTGGGGTTCCAAACATTCTATAAAAGTGTGCACCAGCACATCATTAGTTGGTGTTGATGAGGACAATCATAGCAACTGATTTGAATCTCTCCCAAAGAAGCTTGATACGATTTTCCCCTTCTCTTTGTTTAAAACTTAGAATTTGACTTCTAAGTCTTCAACTACAATTTCTTAGGATGGAAAGAACCGGATCAAGAACTTCTTTGCAAGATCATCCCACATGGTGATAGAATTGGTGGCTCGGCTTTCCAACCTGCCTTTTGGCTTCTCCCAAAGTGAAAATGGGAACAATGTAAGCACGACATGTCTGTTGACACTCCGGCGAAGATGTAAGTGTCACTTATCTCCAAAAAGGTTTGAAGATGTTGTTGTGGATCCTCATGAGGGAGACTGTGAGAGCGCCAGCTTGTGTGCGGCAATTGCACCATGTTACGTTTTAGCTCGAACCTCCTCACAGCTCGGGTTTGCGGAATGCTAGACGTGCATTGCTAGCATGTGGGATTGCCACATCGCGAACGGCCTATCTGCCATTTCCTCGGGCACACTAACAACGCACTTTAAGTGGTGGATGCAGTGGTTGCTCGGGATTGTTTGTGAGCAGCGCAACTTTTTCCCTAGAGCTTCTCTCCGTTGGAGATGGAATTGTCTTTAAAACCTGGGATGGGTCCACCAGCTCTTTGTCCCTTGCCGGTGTTCAGCAGTCGATATCTGCAAAATACAAGCTAGACCAAGTTGTCAACACTATTATACAGAAAAGCAAACTAACACTTTAAGAAAAAAATTCGCCAATTGCAGGTCCCAGAAGCAACGCGCCAAAAACATGTTCGGCTGTCTGGATGACTACACGTAAGTGCACGTGGTCAAACAAGTAGTAAGTGGCTCAAGTAAGCCAAGTATCGATCCCACGGGGAGGCTGGACTACGGGGCAAAATCTACTCAGCGTCAATTAGTTGTAACTCTAAAATTGCGAGACAACAATGTAAAGAAAAGTTTTATTTTGTTATCTAATTTATACTAAGGCTGAAAATGAATATACAAATTAGTCTAAACTATGAATGTGAGCATCTTTGAGGCTGAAACGAATATGTAAAGAAATTAATTATCGATACAAGTTGGTTAATCTTTTCTCAGGTTGCTAGTCGGAACTTATGCCTATGGATTAAAACTCTCGTATTTAACCCAACTTAAGAATCATGAACCTTCCACCTACATTTACGTGATAAGCAATTCATGTTCTAGCCGTACAAAACCAATTCCACAGTGACTAATACGACTTTCGGGTATATTTCTATCACGAAGGTAAATCAATTCTCAATTTTCCAAACTAAGAAGGATCATATCCTATTAATTCACAACTTTCCAATTTCGTGCTCTCAGAATGAAATAGGACTTATAGATTTACATCAACATTGGCCAAACATTAATGCGGTAAGAACAAGAATTAATAGAATAACCATGGAAGAAAAGATGAAAAAACCACATGATCAACAATCACATTTCAATACAAATGTTCCTAACCTCCAACAAAGTGAAATTAGCCACTCATTTGTGGATTGAACATCGTTAAATGAGCGTAAATCATACAAACAATTGAAAGAAAGGAGAAAGAGATGAGAGAAACCTAAGATTTTCGTCCCCTCAAGCCCTTTTAATAAAACACGTTCTTGCTCCACCAAGTCGAGAATAATTAAAAATGAACCTAGTGTTCTATTTATGCGAGGTAGGATTTTTTCTAATAACAAGCAACGTGTCACGGAGTACATCGCGTGGAGCACTACCTCAGTGACACGGCGACAACGCGGAAACTCTACGGGGTGGTCGTCTGACTAATTGTCCCCAACGTGACACGACATCCAGACCTTGCCCAACGTGACACGGTGTGAACGCGCACCTTCCGCTGGAATGTCAGTTCCCGGGTAATTAGGTCAACGTGCCACGGCACGAACGCGGACCCTCTCTGGAAGTCTTTGCCAATTAAATCTTTCGGACAAATGCATCGCGATGGCGGCGTGACACGTCTCCATCAGAACTCTTTATTCATGCCCTTCCTTGGCCAATTCCTTGCTCGCTCGAGTCCACATCTCAATTCACTCCCAACATGCATCACTAGCTCCATAAAAGTACGTTTTCCTTCAAAACAACGCTAATCATGTTGGTTAGTATAAAGTCACACTTTCCTACAATTTACATGAGAATGTCTAACATTAGGAAATTAAGACAAAATGATGCATTTGAGTATCACTTGGGCATATAAATATGCCCCAGATCAATAATCACGAAAGTTCCAAATATGTCTTGAACAACCTATTTATCAAATCCATAAAATCTATAGTAGTATTCATTAGTCCAAATGACTTAACTACAAACTCATAGTGACCACCTGCCTTAGGAGTCTGAAGAAATTTGTCTTTGGGGATGTCCTCTCTCTAAGTTTAGGCGATGATATCTAGATCTAAGGTCTATCTTTGTAAAACACTTGGCACCTAAAAATTTGGTCAAACAAATCATCAGTGCAGGGTGGTACACAATGGCATTGACCTTGTTCAACTGCGATAACCAATGCACATCGGAGGGAACTTCATCCCTTCTCGAATAAGGTGTCTTGATGCACCCCACGGGGTTGCCCCAAAGTGCCAGCCAAAACCCCTTGTCTAAGAGATCCCTCAATTTCTCCAGCTTCAACTCCCTTTAGCTCGAAATTTGGAGCCATTACCATGGGGAGGAATAGATAGAGGTTGCGTATCAAGAATTCGATGCAAAAGTCAGTCTCCCTCGGGAAGAATTCTCGGTAGATCATTTGGAAACACTTCAAGATATTCGCACACTACGAGGCGGCGGATATTCATGGTTTTGAATGTAGCATCCCCTTAACCATAACTAGATACGCGCCCAACCTTTAGAATCATTCTTCAGCCTCAGTGATGAGTGACCTACGAGGCACGGTGAACCACCCCACTTAGCTCAACGCTCACGAGATACCTAAGCTCTATCACACGAGTTATAAAATTAACTAGACACAAGATGCATGTGTAAATCATGCTAAAGATAACATCAAATACTGTCATGGCTAGCTCTACTAAATGCTAAGGTGACTTTCGGAAGAACTGTGACGCGAGAATTTACGCACCGTCAAACATAAATAAATCACCAACTAGAGTAGAGGCTGTGAAGAGTTTTTATAGGATTTGAAGGTGACTCAGAAACTACTAGCAACATAGGGTGTCACAAAAGATAAAACCTTTAGGTATTACAATGCATTTTACATCAAAATGGAATATTCAAAAACATACCGGTGACTACATTTGTTGAAGTCTCCTACTCTAAAAGTGCGAGGGCATAAAACCGATTACGCGAGTGCGGACCACCACACGGGGCGCACTCACTGGTTGGCGTCTTGGTGCTGCGCTGGGCGGGCAGCTTGAGCACGACCCTACCATGACCCTACCTAGCCAACGAACACTCCCGACGCCTATTTCCATACCCACCACACCCAAAGCAGATATTTGATCCGATCAAGCACTCCCCTATGTGATTCTTGCAACACTTCCACAGTCCGAAAAAGGTATTCTCTACTGCATGCTCTCTATCCTCGAACTTTGATGCTCTGCTCTCATTCACCCACATGATCTAGATGGAGTACCATCAGATGATGTGCAGGCTAATGACCTCAGATGTCTTCCCTCCTATCCTCTCTTTGGGAGAACCCAAAAACTATCTATCTGGCCCTCTTGGCCACCCTCTCCCTTCAATGCGATACCTCCATCTGGTCATCTACAAAACCAATAGGAAAATCGATGTCTCGATGAAGCATAGAGGTCCTATAATTCTTGACCGGGTAATCCACTCTCTATGCACAAACACCTGCTCCCGAGTTCTCTAATCAACCACCATTTTTTATGCGATGGTTCTTTTTAAAGGCTTGATTTCCTTTTCTTTTCTTTTATTGTTGAAACGGGTAGCATTTTCCAGTGATAGATTGAGAGGCTGCTTTCTTAAGGAAAAATGCCAAGTTTAGAGTCTTTTTGAGTCGGTTGTTGCGTTGCTTTTGAGAGGAGATCTTGCGCAGAATTATATGCCGAAGTGATACTCAAATGCATCGTTTTTGCCTTGTTTATCCAACAATGTTTGTACTTTCTCATGTAAATTGTAGGAAAGTGTGAATTTATACTAACCAACATGATTAGCGTTGTTTTCGGGAAAAACGTACTTTTAATGAGCTAAGATGCATGTGGGAGGCGAGGAGATGGACTCGGGAGCGAGCAAGGAATTGGCTAAGGAAAGCAAGGAATGAGGCTCCGCGATGGGTAGTGTCACGCTGCCAACGCGGATGCATTACAATGGGGAGGATTTAATTGGCAAAGATTTCCAGAGGGTGCGTTCGTGCGCGTGGCACATTGGACCTAATTGCAGAACTTGAAATTTCCAGTGAAGGTTCGAGTTGTGGCCGTGTCACGTTGCAAGCTCGGCGTTGCATGCAATCTACCCACGTTGGGGATAATTACGTGGACGACCAAATTCGAGCTTCGGCGTTTTCCGCCAGTGTCGCGGAGGCGGTGCTCGCGATGCACTCAAGTGACACGTTGCTTGTTATTCCGGAAAAAATTCCCACTAGTATAAATAGAACACTTAGGTTTATTTTTAATTATTCGACTTGGTGGAGCAAGAACGTGGGTTACGGGCGGTTGAGGGATGAAAATCTTAGGGTTTCTCTCTATCTCTTTCTCCTTTCTTCCCGATTGTTTGTATGATCTACACTCGTTTGATGATGATCCCGCAGATGAGTGGCTATTCACTTCTTCTTGAGGTTAGGAACAATTATATTGAAATGTGATTGTTGATCATTTGGTTTTTCATCTTTTCTTCCATGGTTGTTCTATTAATTCTTGTTCTTCTTTGCATTAATGTTTGGCCAATGTTGATGTAAATCTAAAAAGTCCGGTTTCACTCGAGAGAGCACGAGGTGGAAAGTTGTGAATTAATAGGATATGATCTGTTCTTTGTTTGGGAAAATTGAGAATTGATTTACCTTGGAGATAGAAATAGCGAAGGTAAAGTATTAGTCAACATGGCTAGAACATGAATTGCTTCTTATCACGAAATGTAGGTGGAAGGTTCAAAATTCTTAAGTTGGGTTAAATACGAGTTTTAATCCATAGGCATAAGGTCAGGAGCAGCAACGGGAGAAAAGATTAACCAACTTGTATCGATAATTAATTTCTCTACATCCGTTTGCTTCGGCTCACATTCATACTTCGAACTCACTTGTATTTTCAATTTTAGACTTAGTATAAAATTAAAACAAAATATAAAAACTTTTCTTTACATTGTTATGCATTTATAAAGTTACAGTTAAGTGACACTTGAGTAGATTTGCCCAGTAGTCCGAGTCCCTATGGGATCGTACTTGGCTTACTTGAGCCACTTACTACTTCGACCACGTGCACTTGCGTGTAGTCATCCCGGACACAGGAACAAGTTTTTGGCGCGGATTCTTGGGGCTGGCAATTAGCGAAATTTTTTCTTAAAGTGTTAGTTTGCTATTTCATTATATTAGTGTTGACAACTTGGTCTTAGCCTATATTTGCAGATATTAGATTACGGTGAACAGCACAGCAAGGGACAAAGGGCGGGTGGACCCATCAGGAGCGGGAAAGACAATTCCATGCAGCCAACGGAAAGCTCTAGAGAGAAAACTGCAGTTGCTCGAACAAACAATCTGGGCAACCACGAGAAATCACCACACTTGTAGCGAGGCCGGTGTGTGCAGGAAATGGCGGCTAGGTGATTCGCGATGTGACGATCCATGCTAGCAATGTCACATCTAGCATTCGCAAACGTCCGGGGGAGGGAGGTTCGAGCTTAAACGAGCATGGTGCAATTGTTGCACACAAGCGGGCGGTTCACGAAGGGTCTCCTTCACGAGGATCCACAACAACATCTTCAAACCTTTTTGGAGATAAGTGACACTTACAGTCCCGCGGGAGTGTCAACAAATTATGTCGAGGCTTACATTGTTCCCATTTTCACTTTTAGGAGAAGCCAAAAGGTGGTTGAAAAAGTGAGCCACCAATTCTATCACGTAGAGGCATGATCTTGCAAAAAGTTCTTGATCCAGGTTCTTTCCATCGATAAAAGCACGCCAAGACTTAGAAGTCAAATTCTAAGTTTTAAACAAGAGAGAATGTATCAAGCTTGGGAAGTAAATCATTGTTGCGAGGATTGTCCTCATCACCACCAATCGATGATGTGTTGGTGCACACTTTTATAAGTTTGGAACCCTACACAAAATTTCTTGGACTCGGCCGAGGTGGGGGACAAGCATTAGAAAAGACTTATTAGGGGCTGCTTTCTTACGTGCGTATTTCATAGGGTATCCACGGAGTGGAATGCGGACTCTTCAAGGAGGAGCGGAAAGCGAGTGCAGTCTTAGAAGTGGATGGTTTTATAGCTATCGCTACACGAGATAGGCTGCGTTGCGAGAATCAACTCAACACCACTTCGGCAACATGAGCATGAATCGGAGTCTCAAGCCCAGTGGTGCGATTACAACGAGATTTAGTGTAAATTGTGCGGAGTAAGTAGACACTCAGTGCGAGTGTTGTGGAGCAAGTCGACTCGGTGAACTGTCGGCAATGCTGAAGGAATAATCACCAACGGTATGGTACTTGACTATAATTCTAACTGGAGGTTCACCCGAATTTCTCTTGGGATAGGCAACCATCGGGCGAGTTCGAGTCGGGGTGCGAAAGGGATGGGAGGGCGGCGGGACGCTATCGATCAGCGGTACGAGAAACAACAATGCCTCCTCCCACCACCATCACAAACATTGAGAATGTTCAAGACTACTTGATAGCTAACCAAGCTCGATTGCAGGCGACCATGTTAATTTGGCGATGTTAAAGACAATCGGTTAATACCCAAGTATTTGGAGTACCGATTTGGGCAATTTCTTTGGGCCCAACACCGGAGCTAGGGGAGGACTTCAGCTGACACGGACCCCAACCCCAGCGAGGTTGTGCGGTGACCACAAGGAGTGGTTTGCAGCTTAAGGATGTGGAGACTTGAAAGACTACCTCAGGTGGGAGCGAAACGGAGAGGGCAAAGTGATGAAAGGGAAGAAAAGGATCTTTGAGCAGAGAAAAGGGCCACTCCACCCCAGGATTCCCTCAACGATAAAGGAAACACAAGGAGGAGGCATGTTTCAAAAGTTCATGGAGGTGCCCAACGGTACACATTAACTTATCTCTTGTCGATGTTTGCGAAGTCTTAGAAATGCATAAAAGTACATTAAGGACATCGTGCGAACAAGCGAGTTGACTAAGTATTCCACGGTGGCTCTTACGGAGAGTGCACTTCCGGATACAGAGCAGTTGCCCATAAAGCTCAAGGACCACAGGAGCTTTACAATACGGATAACAATTGGGCGAGAGTCGCCAGGAGCTCGCGGATTGTGATTTGGGAGCGAGAATTAACTTGTCTGGAAACCTGGTATTCAAGAAGTTGGGGCTAGGAGTCCTAGAACAGCAACGCATTGATCTTGCAGCTCACGGATCATTCCTTGGCAGAGCCCGAGATGGTATTGTGGAGGGCGTCAGGTGCAGTCGGCTCCTTATCTTCCGGTAGACTTCGTTGTCTTTGAACCCAGGCAGGCGCCGAGTCCCATTTTATTTTAGGATGTCCTTTCTTGGCGTAGGAAAGAGTTAATAGGTCTTAGGCTGAGGCGGCTAACTATGCGGCTTACACTGACAAAGGTGAGGTGTTCGTGTGTACCAAGGCCACCAAGCTCAGTAGGTATACGAAACTCTCGGTGATCAACGTGCTTGAGCAAGCGTGTTGCCGGGCGTTGAGACACGAAGTTAATGGGAAAACCCCACTGACAGGAGTAAGCAGCGAAGTGAGGCGTGTTCGTGAGAAACGTCTGTCACCCTAGGGCGGAATGAGCGTAAAGGACGTCGGTAGACGGTAAACCGGGGCGGCTGCACGAGGCAACCGTGAATGTATTGTATTGTAAATGTACAGCTAGAAAAAAAGAAAAGAAAAAAAAATTATTGTAAATTTAAAAAAAAACATTATAATTATTATTTAAAAGAATAAAAATTTACCATTTAATATATACCAATTTCTTGTTGTAAGATAAATTTAGGTTGAAAGGAGGACAAAATGCAAAGGATCGCAAGGAAAAATCGAGGTAAGATAAAAAGATTAAAGTGGCAAAAGAGTGAGCCCATGTGTTACCCTAGTGACAACGTTGAAGCCTATTAGGAATTTTTAAGAAATTCCAGTGCGCGCGATAGCTCCGTGTCGCGGAGGGTTGCTCCGTTACCCTCAGTGACCACGTTGAGGTGTAATCCGCGTCGGGTCACCCAGGGTCACTTGGAGTGCGACCAGCGAAAATCCCCCTTTTAACACAAAAATCACCTCATTTTCCCATTTCCCATTCCATCGTGACAAACCCGAAAAACCCTCCTCCCTCAACGTGACACGGACCTAGGATCGAGGAATTTCTTCCAGCTTTTCTTTGATATCATCGGATTAAAGGTATGTTCTTGAATGACCTCAATTCTGTCGAATTTTCGATTTTGAGCATGAGAGGTGAGTAAACCTTGTCCTAAGTAGAAATTGAGCTTAAATTCATTTAAGTTATTGTTGATTGATGTTCATGGTATCGTTGTGATTATGAAGCGAGAAATACATGTTGGATTGAATTTTGCGAGGGTAACTAGGGTTGGTATGTGAATAGGAAGATGTTAAATTGACGTAGAAATGTGAAAAATTGTTGGTTTGTGCATGTTGGGTGGTGAATTGTGTTGTGCTTAACGTTATTATGCTAAAGGCGCGATAAATTTTGGGGGAATAAAGTTGTTGAAATTGCATGAAATTGTCGGAATTACCGCAGTGAAGTGAATTGCATAAGTTTGTGTAGATAAATAGTTTTCGTTTTTTTTTTCTTTTTCCTTGCTAAGTGCTTTGTATAAAATTTTGATCAATGGTAATGTTGTGATTAGTTGTGGAAGTAAGGTAGTACAAAGAGCTTACCGTCCCGAATTCTCACGGAATGCACAAGGCATGTTGTTTTGTGTTTTTGTTTGTTGTTTATGTAAATTAGAAATAAGTATGTTCTTGCTAGTAATGCTATAAGTGTGGCTAAAGATTAAGTGTAGGGTGGTTTTGACTCTACTCAACCTTGAGTCGAAGCTAATTCTAAATTATTGCGACATTGGGATTATGCACTTTATTTGGCAGGGAACGATATCGGCAGAGACAAGACAAGGAAGGGCGTATCTACGTGGAGCGTAGGAAGAAAAGAATTAGGCTGAGGCAGCCGGTCAGCCCGGCACGCCAGTTCAGCCGCGGCCAACACCGCCAATACGAAACCCAGATGGGTGACGAGAGGAAGGAAGAAATGGTACACGAGACATAAGGAAAACAAGTACTTCCACGAGGAGCACATTGTGAAATTCGTTAGCACGGGGTTCCCTCAGTAGTCCACTAGGATTGACAACTGTGAAGTTTGAGATTCATCTTTGAAGAGCCCAAGGAGTGCGATCTGCATTTGATTCGGGAGTTCTGGCGGAACCGACGGCTCCGCGATCCCACCATCAAAATTAGGGGCCAAATTGTCACTCTTGAGCCTCATCACCTGAATGCCATCTTGGGGGCGCGAGAACACAGTCATGTACTCCGGCGGCTGAATATTACTCCACCATACGCGGATATTAGACACACATTGTGTGGAGCCCGTTCCTGACACGCTGGGCAGGCATAAGGAGAGGGGCTACCATCGGACATTTCCCTACTCCACAGAGATGAACGGGAAACTTAAAATATGAAATTTGAAAATAGTGTGTTCTGCCCTATTCGGGGGTGCATATGACGAGATGTCACTGAGGATCGCGTGCTTAGTGTATGCCACGATGAAAGAGTGCAGGAGATCCAATGTTGGGCGTGATCATATCCTCCATGAAGAGAGCCCGTTTGCGTCGGGGCACAGGTACGGCTTTGGTGGTTTGCTTACGACCACGTTCTGAGGGGCTAGATGTTGAGAAGAGGCCACTGGATTATATCCCATAGATGGAGAGGCGTGTCGTGGACGTCACGAGACTAAGGCACTGACACCACTCACGGGCCGGTTCTTGCTGGCTGAGTGACATGCCGGGATGATCGAGTACATAGCCCGTATGTTCGAGGATCCGAGATGCTCCGAGTAACGCATAGGCGGGAGCTAGGCGACGAGAGGATGAGTTGTGGAAGCTTCGGCCTAGACTACCCATTCGAGCGAAAATGCGAGGGCTCTATGTCGGGTGGGCCCGGCTTTTGTGAAGCCCATGGATGATGATGTCCCCAGCGGTGAGGAGACACGTCGCGGGATTAGATGTTGAGTCGGAGGACGACGGGGAGATTCATACATGGGAGATGAGCGGCGGCACGGCGAAGAAGTTGAATACTTTGATTGGTCAGGAGTTTCACCACCCACTTGTTTGTGCTTTGTTATTTGTATAGTTTTCTTGGGGGACAGAGTGTTCGGTTTTAAGATGTGGGGTGGGGAGTAGTTAGGTGGTGCGAAGTTTTTGTCTTGATTTGTATGTATATGCATGTTATTGTTGTTCTTGAAAAATTGTGACCATTGCTTTTGTGAGTATGTTTCGTATTGTAATTATCATTTTGAAAAAGTACATTGTGTCTTGTTGAATGTTGTTAGCTAGTGTGTAAATATTTTTTTTTATTGAAATCATCGATATTTTAAAATTTTTGGTTAATTATTTTTTATGATTGGGTTTCTCGGCGTTTGTTTTGGTTCTTTTACCGAAGAGTCCCATTGAACGAAGTCGTAAATAGTAGTTCCTATGATGGATGGATTACGGCGAGTCTTAAGGGAAATGTAGTCAATAGGGTAGCTTTTTGTCTTTCCATTTTTTGTTTGTTTGGTTGTATCCATCGTGTTGCTTCTTATCAATGTAGGTGGAAGGTTCATGATTCTTAAGTTACAGGTTAAATAAGAGTTTTAATCCATAGGCATAAGTTAGACTATGGGAGAAGATAAACCAACTTGTATCGATATTAATTTCTCTACATGTTCATTTTCACAGCCTCGGCATGCTCATTCATAGTTCGAGACTCCTTGTATTTTCAATTTTAGACTTAGTATAAAATTAAAACCATAAAATAAAAACTTTTCTTTACATTGTTGTACGCATTTTGTAAAGTTTCTACGGTTAATTGACACTTGAGTAGATTTGGCCCCGTAGTCCAGGTGCAGTAGGATCGATACTTGGCTTGAAATGAAGCCAATTTACTACTTGTTCGACCATGTGCACTTGCGTGTAGTCATCCGAGACACGACAGTACCCCCAAAATTTCTTAAATGACATAACAAAAAAATTTTAAAAAATGATTTTTGAGGAAAAAGGGGCAATTGAATTTAAAAGTGAGTACTATTTTGTCATGAGTTTCACATTCCTTGTTTGGCTTTTTGATTCACATGCTATCTTGTCTAAAGTCATACTCTTGATATGGTTATGAAAATTGTGTGGACTCTTTTGAGTGTGATGCTCTATGAGGTGAGGTTTTAGCTTACTTTTCATGTACATATGGTTGTCTAGAACTTGCCCCAAGTGTGACTCAAGGCAAAATCCAAGATATAGTTTTATTTAGAACATGATTTTAGGCTTTCTTTTTGATAGTTACTTCACCTATAAACCTCCTTGAATATCCATCCTTGCTAGCCAATGTTGAGCTTTTAAACATTTTCATGAGAACCACATTACAAGCCTATTATTCTTTTGTAATCCCTCTTTTGGCACCCCTCCTCAGTAGTGCTAGTTGAGGAAAAGCCCGATGATTGAGGCCAAAAGTGTGAGAATAGAAAAGGGAGAAATGAGGCAAAAGCCTAAGTTTGGGGGTTGCAAAAGAAAATGGGAAAATTATGTGAGCTCCTGTGTGAGGTGGCACCAAATTATATGAGAAAACGAATGGTTGGTTAAAAACAACCTTTAAACCTTAGAAGAAAGGGAATTGTTGAAAGGTGCCACCTCTTGCTTAGATGAAGTTAAAAGTGGTAACTAAGGAGATATAGAGGTGGCTCTTGATAAAAAGTGAAAATATTAATCAAGGAGAGATAAGGTGGCCTGATCTCAAGAAAATGGAGTACGCAAAAATATTTACATAAAGGAAATTAGGGAGGTTCTAGTCACTAGATCACAAAAGAAATCCTACCTTTACCTAACAATTGTATTTAGTCCCTAAACCAGTTTAAGTGTAAAAACTCAATTGTTGGTGGAATTATGAAGAATAAAGCTATTGATAAATTGTGAATGAAACCACTGTGAGACATGATGTATTTTTATCTTATTCTATAAATACCTTTAGTGTGATCTGAAAGTGAAATGGCAGGTTCTGATATCAGTGAATCATTTCCTTAGGGAACATGCTTGCATGTGTTAAAAGATATGATTGAGACAGAATAGAGGGGAATGAGCTTTACGGCAAACTTTGAATGTGAATTTTCAAAGTTTTAAGATGTTATATAAGCTCGGTTTGATCGACCATGCCCCTTATTTTGAATGATTTGTGAGTCATGCCAATTGTTTATGGTTACCTCTCAAAGTATTTGCATAAATTGTTGAGTCTTCTCTTCTCCTTAGAGTCGGTGAGAGATTTTGGGGTTGTCATAGTCCAGTGGTCCCTTGTGCCTGGGAACTCATGTGGTGTGACATGCTTAATTCCATTCTTGGTTGTAAAGAAGTGCCTTGCTCGAGGACAAGCAATGGTTCAAGTTTGAGGGTTTGATGAATTGGTAATTTTCCAGCTCATTAGGCTTTTAAAAATGAGCATTTGCTTTCGATTTTTCAAGTCAATTAGATACCAGTTTTATTCCATATCGTTGAATGTTTGTAGGTATTCGATTTAAACGAAAAAGTGAAGAACTTGAGCAAAAGCATTATTTGGGTGAAGAGGAGTACCTGCATTTCGCCCGGTTGACACCTTCCTTGTGAGGCAAAACACATAGGGAATAGTTTGGGAAGTCGATGGCGCACCTGCGAATGCGAGGTCCATGTTTGGGCAAAAACGCAGATGCGGCGCAGGATCACCCCCTAAAACTTCTTGGGCCATAGCTGGCATGGCAGTCTGATTGGTCATAGACAATGCCATTTTCTCCGTGAAGCGTCATCAAGGGGTAAATGATCTGACATGAAAGGAGTAGCTTTAACCTACTTCTATACGTTCCTGTAAAAAGTACCAAAAATTTCATTCCATTAGAGGCATTGAATTGTTTTTGAATTTCTGTGAAAAAGTTAGAAGGCTTTTCTTCATCTTCTTCTTCTTCATTTTAAAAGGTAAACCTCCATTGAAGAACAACCTTGAGCTTAAAATTTACTCTTTATGATGAATGATATGATTTTATTTATTAATTTGTCTGTCTCTCTTCATCCATGAGTAACTAAACATCTTGCTAGGGGTGTGTGCGTGATAGGGGCTAAATTGGATTGGTGATACTGTTTTAATCTTAGACTTGCCATTTATAAATATGTTGTTTTCTCAGTATATTGAATTATTCATAGTTTTGCAAATATGGGTTGTGTTTATTTATTCTATTGTTTCTTGAGAAAGATATGGATAGAAAACAATGGTGGGTATTTGGGTTTTGATTTTTTGGGGTTGGGATAGAGATAGCAAAAACCCATTGTCATTATCCTTTGACCAGGAACATGAAATTATGACCCAGAGACACGAACCTGAGGCCACGAATGACTCCAAGGCGACCCATGGCATGGCACTGACAACTAAAGCACACTTCAAGTGGCCGATAACTAAAAACATGAATAAGCGGAAGTCTGAATACATATCAACCATACCAAGTCAACACTAACAAGTGAAATTCTACATATTTTTTTAAGCCTCACAAACTATCTAATGGTGATGGAACAACACACCCAACTGGCTAGTAAAGTTGAAACTAAAATAACATAACACAACCAGCGAAGGTCCTGAAGGGATGAGGACTCTGCAAGTGAGCTAGGCTGCGAGGACTGACTAACGGCGGAGCTAGTTAGATGGGTCTACTATCATGAAATAATGCATAGAGCATGCGATTCGGTACTACATACTTCAAGAAATTAAAATATGATGAGTAGCGTATGAAAGCATGCATATAAATATAATTAATAGATCATGAGAGTAAAGGGTACATCTTTGTGGCAAATCATATATAGTCATAAACTAAATCTTATATTACGAATCAAATGACCCAAGATGAAAATAGAAAGGATATATGACATATAGCGAAATTATTAATAAAAGTTTACAAGTGATCATTAGATCAAACTCTTGAAAACATAATATCATAAGTCACTAATCTTGAGCATATGTACATGCCCAAGTGATATTTTTTATCAATGTTTTGAAGCACATTATTTTCTAATTTAGAATAATGTGTTTTAATTAAATTGTGTCCATAGACTAACAAATATGATTAGCTCTCTTTATAGGTTGAAATTGCTAATGGATGGAGCTCAATGTGAATGTAATGGTCCTAATCTTGAAGATAAATGTTGAAGGACGGACTATGGATGGTGAGACAAGCTAAAAAAGGACATTTAGAGTCTACTCCATGCCGGAGAAGCATTGGGGCGTTCAAGCAATGTACCCACGAGAGAAAAAAAATTAATTGCGCGGACAAGGTACGAAAGCGGTGAGCATCATTGTAAGTAATCACCCGGAGGCAATTCTCTGTGATAGCCAATGTGTCACTAAAATTGCAGAAAGCACAAAATCTAATTAAGGACTTAAATCGAGAAAATGGAAAAGCTGGAAAAACATCAGAGCGACCCACCCATGAGTCGTTAGAGTAGCTACCTCGTCAATTGAGTACGTGAGAAGGAAGGCAAAATTTAAAGGGAGATAGTGTACCCAACGAGGGACATCACATGTCGTAGTCAGCGACCACGACCCATTTAAGTCACTCGTGAGTCGGGCTGAGTTGGGAACTATATTTAGTTGACGGTGTATTGCTGACGAGTGTCGGCAATGAGTCATCATACGTGCCAACGACTCGTTAGGTGACTTGTTGAGACTTAGCATTAAATCTCTAAAATGAGACGAGTATAATTCCACAGTGGTGACACGAGTTGTTGTCATACACTACTGACTGGTAGGTCCCTCGTGGTGACCTATTAGGGTCCCAAGTAAGTAAACCTACTTGGGAGTGACCACAGGTAGTGGTTGGTTACACCCACGACCCCTTAGGTAACCAGATTAAGAACTTTTGTGTTGATTTTTTTCTAGCAATTTCTAAGGGCTATTTAGTAATTTCCTATTCTCTTAAGCTTTTGGCAACTACATCATTTGAACATAAATTCAGACTTATTAGAGGTTTTGGACGGTTCCTCCCTGTTCTCACATTTACAATGAAGCTATCAAAGAGAGTTTCTCGAAAACTCTCAAGCTAACAGGTTGTCCTCCATTACTGACAATTCAAGTTCTCTTCTCAGGGAAAATATTAGTCAAGTATGCGGGAATTCAACAAGGGAATTGTCCTTCCTTGTGTCCCCCAAAATCTCCTATAATTCTCCTATCGGTTTAGCCACGGGATTTTCGATTGTGAAAAGATTTTCATTTTGGGTTTTGTTAGTTTCAATTGAGTTATCGTCCATGCTTATCATTCATATGATTTTCATCAATTCTTAAGTAAATTGTTGATGTTCTTTCCAAGTGATTTTACGGCCCTAAATTCTCTGCTTGATGATCGGTTGTGTATTAAATTTTGTTTTATAACTTGATTTTATTAAACATTACAAAATAATAAATAAAGTTAAAATTTTTTATATATATATATATATAAAATTAAATAAAAACTATCGGTTTGATTTGGTTTAGTTTTTTTTTTATGTTTAAAAAATTATCTTTAATTAATATATGTTGACTAATCATTCCATTAATGATAACGATTTTAGCTTGTTTGGATTTGATTCCTTTAATTATTGAAACTTCACTATATTGTGAAACTTCTCGTGTTATTAGAATGAGTGAGTTCTCTATTAGCTGCTTAGTAGTCTTGTTTAGTTAGAACATAGAACCTTCTAAGAAATATCCAGAAAGTGTCAACTGATCAGTTTGACTCCATTCTTTCCCCGAGGTGTCACAGGTGCCTCCCAATTATCAGAATCAGACTCAGAATCTAGTTTTGGTCCATTAGGAGGTCATGACAGTTTAGATATATAGCTCTGACCAGCCTCAGGATCCCAGTTCAATTTATAGTTTGTTCTTAGACGATTACGATGCTTCCAGACAGGCAACTCTGACCAGTCTAGAACCCAGTTTTAGAATCTGGTCTGATAAGACTCTCAGGGTACTCTCAGCTAGATGTCCCTAACTAGTCTTGGACCCCAATTTCGAGCTATCAGCTTAGCAATTCAGTATAGGTATCAAGTGGGAGTAGGACTTAGCACCGAGTGAGCTGGGGTTCCAGTGTACCCAGGTTCCCAAAACTATGTTTACAGCATAGGTTACAGTATTACTTGGCCTGATTGGCCCCAAACTTTTGTGATCACCCAGTTCATACCTTTATAACCTGGCAAGGTATATTAGGTCCTACTGGTGGGGTGTATACCTCGGATTCCACGTCTAGCTCACGTGGTTATATGTCGGTTATAGACTCTCCCACTAGCCAGTTAATCCACTCTCAGATTTCTCAATCCAGATCAGTTCAGTGTAGTATCTCAGAATCAGTCTTTCATATTTAGGGCATGTTTATGACCATTAGCTAGGGTCATTATTGACCATATCAGTATATTCTAGTTGTATCGATTTTCAGTTGGTCATTTTATGCACTTACTCAGTACATTCAAAGTATTGACGCATACTTTTATGTTGTATCATTTCATGATATAGCTTCAGGTTCCCAGATTCAACAGTGTTAATCGCCACGATTCAGCTCCTCCTTAGCTGCAGATTTAGTGTGAGTCCTCATCATTCGAGGGCCTTATTTTCATTCTCTTATAGTCAGTTGTAGTTTTACTTTAGAATTAGAGTTAGCTGGGGGCTTGTCCCAGTAACTCATCAATTAGAAGGCTTTCAGACCTACAAATGTTCAGTTTCCATGTTTTAAGTTTTATTTTAAATTTTTATAAAGATGCCTTAATGTTTTTACTTTAAAGTTCCGTTGTGCATGTTTACTCAGAATTCTAGTGAATGATAGATCAGGGGTTGACTTGGGGTCACTTGTGGCTTCAAGTACCGTGTTACGTCCAAGGGTGTAGACTCGAGGTGTGACAGACACGGAGGCAAATCTTTGTGATAGCCAGTGTGACACGGAGGCAGTCTGTCACAGGACAAATTTTGACAATTATAAATGGAATACTTAGCAGTTTAATTGGATATCATGAAATTATTTTTAAAAATAGAAGGGAGCGAAGGGAGAAAGGAAGAAATTCACCTAGGGTTCAATTTCTCTTTTGAGGACACATGACATGATTGTTTTAGCTTAATTTCATCTTTGGTTCAAGTTTCTTTGGTTGTTTGTCTTAAATTCTTTCTTCCTTATCATTCTAATGTTTGATCACCTTTAGAATGAATGTGATAAGCTTAGGCAAAAGCTTGAAAGTGTAATCCTAGGTTAGAATTAGGAATTCAAGGTGTGAGCTCAAAGTCTTAAAGACATGATCGTGGTTAGGATAGAAACATACCTAATTTACCTCACTTGGTTAGTAAAACGGGAAGATAGCTAGACACTCAGGGTTAAATCATCACATCACCACTCTCAGACATAGTTTTGAAGTTAATTCTAGGCTAAATGGTTAGAGGTATGAAAGTCCATAACCAAGGGCATAAACCCCGTGAACCACATCCAAATTGTTAATTGCTCACGAATTAGGACGTCACATTCCTGCTCAACGATGTAGTTATGAGACTAGTTTGTTGTTCTTAGAGGCTCGAAAGACCATGAACATCGTGATTTGCTCTGTGAGACAACAAAAGAATATTAAATGCTTGGACCACTGTGAATTTTAGCTTTGCATGAATGTTTTGCCTTAACTCTAGATACTTCTTATTATTGTTTTTCTGAATTAGTTGTGATCACTTATAGATTTAGATTAATCATTCAAAACCTTGAAAACCAACACTTGTGAAAATTAATTTAACACCTGAACCGAATATTCTCTATAACAGTCCAGTCCCTGTGGGTTCGACGCCCAGCTCTTATAGAGTCACTATATTACTTGTACAACTGCATACACTTGCGCGTTCGCCTTAGCGCGAACAAGTTTTTTGGTGTCGTTGCTGGGGACTGGCGAAATTGGTGAATTTCTTGTTTTGTGTTAGTGTCTAATTTTCCAAATATTGAAAAAAATATTTATTAGTTTTAGATTTCTTTTATTTTTGTTTTTAGTTTGATACCCTTCTTGACATGACATCATGGAACACAAATGGGTTGAATGGTGGATATTCATATTTCGGTGATTCCTGTCTGAATTGTGGAGGACCCCATTTGTGGCAAAATTATCCTTCTTATAGTACATGTGGTGGTCAGGATAGCCATTAGAATAGTTGTCAAAATTTGTATTCCCATTCCCCAAGCCCCTACTATGATCCTTTTATTGTTTTTGATGAGTACTGGAATGATTAAGAGGAGGACTAACACCAAGCTCAGGTAGAAAACATGATAAAACAAGTCCTCGAGCAGACAGAAGCGATGAGGGAGTGGATGGAAGTAATGAGAATTCACACTAACAAAAATGAAGAGGCCCTAGAAATGATGAAAGCCATGTTCATGGAGATAAAGGCTGAGGCTGATGTTGGCATTGATTTGCAAGTCACGGTCTTAGCCAATACTCAAGAAGGATCTCAAGGAGGAAAAAGAGTGAGTTCTTAGAACAAGCTCAATAGTTAGAAGCTCCAGAGAGTCTCTATGATGGTCTCACATATATGGCCAATCCAATCATAAAAATGGGGATAGAGTTCCAACCATTTGACATTCATGTGGAGTCAGATGTTTATGTGGAGAAGGTGTACAAAAGTAAGGAGGTTAAGCACAGTGAAGTTTCAGAGTTGAGGTGTATTGTACCCCACTCGAAGCATTTATCGACATTAAGTTTGGTTGACAACCTAGAAATAGAGTGTTCCAAGCTTATAGAGAAAGGTCTAGATGAGGAACAAGCCCCATATATTCTGCAATTTGCTGTGTCGAAGAGACAAAACGACTTCACTTACTTAAGGGCCAATAAGTGTGAGAGGCGACATCTCCAGTTTGGTCCATTAAATTTTTCACCATCACCCCTAGAGCATAATAGGAAATTGGAAAAGAAATTAGGCGTGAGATCCATATCCTCAAAGTGGAAGGAAACATGGTGGAACTTGATGCATCGTGCTACGATGTAAAATCAGGCGCCGCTTGGGAGGCAACCCAAGGGTACCACTGGTACAATTTTCTTTTTCTATTGCTTTGATTTTGGGTTGTTTTCACTTTTTGTTTTATTTTTTTGAAGTAAGCACAGGAAAAAGAGGAAGTCTGAGTACCTATAGAAGCAGAAGATAAGGAGCATGTAAAAGCGCAAGTGTGGGGTTGAGGATCCCCAAGATGACAAATGGACAATGCATGCTGCTAGTTAGGCCTAGAGGCGTTAGGAAGTATCTCTCACCTTTACTCTTGCTTTTAAATGATGCTTTGGGGACATAGCATGATCTAAGTGTGGGGTGAGGGTAATTTAAAATTTTATGTGATGTTGATTTTGGGTGAATTTGGTGCTTGCTATAATATTTTTTTGATGAAAACGTTTGAGGTGAGCATATTTCATCCACCCTTTGGTCTTTCTTTTCGGTTGTTTTCCAAAGGGGGGCACTTTGAATCGAGAATAAAAATTTTCTTTGTTTGTACATAACTATTTTAGTCAAAGTTATGGACTTTTTCCGACGATGGATGGATGACGACCATCTTGAGGAAAACTTAGTCAGTAGGTTTTGTTTTTGAACCCTTAGTTGATTGACTGCTTGATGCTTTTGTTGAGTGTTATAAATGATTGTTAGAGGCAAGTAGAGTTTTAATTCTGAAGCATGTTCATAAGTGTATGACTCTATTTGAGACACCTAGATTCTTGAATATGACTCTATATACTTATTGCTTGATTTTTAATTCATGTGATTAACACTGTTGAGAGTCTATATGGTTCTGTCTTGAGTTGAACATGTGCAGTGAGTGTAAGGTTCTTCATGTATTCCATGCTATCCTGTAGTGTCTAGAACTTTCCTGGTGTGTTTGCAAAGCGAAACGAGGAATGTTAATTGTAGGAGATGATGTAGGCATTTCTTTGAATAAGCCTATTTTCATCCTATGCTTTACCTACCCTTAATGCATAATCCTAGTTAGTCCCATTAAGACTTTAGCTTATTCTTTGATTAGCCACATGAAAAGTTTAATCCTTTTCTTACAATAGCCTTTAATTTTGATCCAGAACTCCTAAGCGCTTAAGTGAAAAATGCATTAGAGTCATAGGAGCAAGAATATTGAAAAGGAGGGAAATAGTTGGTGATGGAAGTTGAAGAAAAGAGTGAAGGGTGAAATTGTCCAAAATGTCTAAGTGTTGGTAGGGATTCGGAAAAAAAACAAAAGAATGTTTAATGCTTGAGTACTCCTTAATAATAACATAAGTGTGCTTAAAGAAATGGGGTAAGCAAAAAGGAAATTGAGAATTGAAAGAACAAGAGATGAAGTAAAATAAGAGGATGTGCTTAATGAGCAAAAGTGATGTATTAAAAGCGCTCAGGGAAGATAGTCACTATTACTAGCCAGAATAGTACCTACCAATCCTTTAGCTTACATTACAACCCGAAATGTCCTATTTGATCTTATTTTTAGGCATTCATGTATCACATGTTGCATGAGAATTCATTGTGAGAGTGAGTGTAATTATATTGATATACCCATACATGTTAAAATTTGAAAATTTGTGAGTAAAATGGGTATCTCTCTTGTTGTAAGGGCACATGTTTGAGGAAAGATAGGATTCATGTTAGACTTCTTGATTAGCTAATGTGCATGAGTTTGCTATGGTTGTAGAGTCAATTCTTGAGGCTAGGAGATCTTAACTTGGTTATACTTGGTTTGAATTGTGTTAAATATATAGCATGCTTTATTTAAACTTGCTATCTAAATCAGTCATTGTAACCTTAATTGGAGTCGTCTTCCATCAATTCATAATGTGTGAGTCTTCTTTGTGCATGAGATGTAAAGGATTTGTCCGAGGACAACAAGACTTTAATTTAAGAATAATCTCATGTATTTTGTGTAATTAGTGGCCATGAACTAACAAATATGATTAGCTCTCTTCGTAGGTTGAAATTGCCAATGGATGGAGCTCAATGTGAATATAATGGTCCTAATCTTGAAGATAAATGTTAAGGGACGGATAATGGATGGTTAGACAAGATATAAAGGACATTTGGAGTCAACTCCGTGCCATGGAGAAGCATTGGGGCGTTGAACAATGTGCCACTGAGCAAAAAAATTAATTTATATGAGCAGGGCCTATAAAACAGTGAGCATCTGTGACAACAGAGTGTCACGGAGGCAAATCTCCACGATAGCCAGGGTGACGTGGAGGCAGCGTACCATAGGCCAAATTTTTGACAATTATAAATGGAATACTTAGTAGTTTAATTGGATATCACGAAATTATTTCTGAAAAACAGAAGGGAACGAAGGGAGAATGGAAGAACTTCACCTAGGGTTCAATTTCTTTGCTTCTCTTTTAACCATTCTTGTAAGTACTTGAATTTAAACATGTTTTTGAGTTTTTGTAAGATCATGAGTTGCTAAGACCCTTCTTCTAGGGTTGAGGCCACATAACATGATTGTTTTAGCTTAATTTCACCTTTGGTTCAAGTTTCTTTGGTTGTTTGTCTTGAATTCTTTCTTGCTTATCATTTTAATGTTTGATCACCATTAGAATTCATGTGTTAAGCTTAGGCAAAATCTTGAAAGAGTAACCCTAGGTTAGAACTAGGAATTCAAGGAGTGAGTTCAAAGTCTTCAAGACTTGATTCGTGCTTAGGATAGAAGTATAGCTAATTTATCTCACTTTGTTAATAAAACGGGAAGATAGCTAGACACTTACGGTTAAATTGTCACATCACCACACTCAGACGTACTTATGAAGTTAATTCTAGGCTAGATGGTTAGAGGTATGAAAGTCGATAACCAAGGGCATAAACCCCGTAAACCACATCCACATTGTTAATTGCTCATGAATTAGGACGTCATATCCCCGCTCAACGATGTAGTTGTGAGACTAGTTTGATGTGTTTATAGGCTCGAAAGACCATGAACATTGCAATTAACTCTGTGAGACAACAAAAGAATTTTCAAAATACTTGAGCTATTGTGAATTTTATCTTTGCATGAATGTTTAGCTTTAACTGTAGATGCTTCTTATTATTTTTTTTCCAAATTAGTTGTGATCACCTATACATTTAGATATAACATTCAAAATCTTGAAAAACAACACTTGTCAAATTAATGTAACACCTGAACTGAATATTCACTATAATAGTCCAGTCCTTGTGGGTTCATCATCCGCCTCTTATAGAGTAACTATATTACTTGTACGACCGCGTACGCTTGCGTGTGAGTTGGAGAGAGAACAAATCTTTTGGGAACATACATAACTGAAATCATGAGGAACAATGGGAGACTTGTCACAACCGACACCATCTGATAAAACTTACCTGATGCCCCAACTATCACACTCAAGTGGGCAGAGCCGTCCAAAACCTTGTCAGAGCTAAGGATGCTACCATGATATCGATATCAAGATGAAGGCTCCTTGATGGCGGGAAAACTCTCAAAGGAGATCCCAATGAAAATATATAAACCTATTGTGGCGCGTATTTCTGAGATTTGATGTTTTTATTGACCCCTAGCTTGCTTGGTGCTAGACACTACTACCAAAGACATGCAAGGTGCTCACTATCATTTTTCAATGAAGCTGAAATCATTGTTTTTCAATAAAGTTGAAACAATCATTTTTTCAATGAAGCTAATAATGTAATTACATGCATAGTCTAAAATCTGAATATGGGGAGTCCTGGCTCTAAAACATACAATAAGCTGAAAATAGGGAGTACCCCTCCAAACCATATGGTAAGCTGATATTATAAAACTAATCTGAATTATGAAAACATACTTAACATATGTGGGCTTGCTCAAATCTTAAAATCACACATACTTGAAGTAGACTTCATAAGTGAAATTATGAATTCATACATGGGTAATTTGTAAACATTCAATCATGCTAGATATCACATCATACTGGAAATCATAAATCACAAACTTGACTTTTCATGAACTTGCATAAGTGGGCATAATTTTCTAAAACATGAATTCATGAATTTATAACCAAAATAAGAATAAAATATGCCCATGAATCTTAAAACATACTTTGAAACATAAAGGGAACTAACCCATAAACAAATCATAAAGAATTTCATGAATATGGGCTAAAACTCCATAGAATCATCAACTTGAATTAAGACTTGAATTCATGAGATTGTGGAGAGATATGGGCATGCGAGTTAAGGGACTCCCATTCATAGCCCTATATTCCTGGGTAAACTGAATCTACACTTGTCTTTGAAATCCCAAGAGATTTGAAAATGAAATTGAATGGTTTAAGCTTGATCTTCAAAGGAGAAGTCCTAATCTTGCATGCATGGGTGTTGAATGAATTAGGATAGGTTAAACTCCCTTAAAACCCTCTTTTGAGAGCATAAAATGGAATTTTTTAGGACTTAGAAGCTAGGGATTTATGAAAATACCCTTAATGAATTTGTAGAAAAACTGATTCTATAAGATGCCATGACTCGTACCACAAGTTATACAATCCTCCTATGAATCGTGGTATCCTCCCATACTGACCATGTCCAAAACCTCTAATCCTCTGAATATTTCCACAAATCCTACTATGACGCATAACTGGCTATCACAGGTCATACCAACACTCGAACTACCAGCATCTAAAAAATCGCAATTTCCTGTTATGATCCGTACCACGAGTCATACCCACACACTACAACTTATACTGCGGACTCGTGGTCTAGGGAAAGAAATATCTGAACTAAACCATGGGTCTTCCTACAACCCGTACCACCAACCTACGACTCATAGGTGAGTCGTACTAAAGACTTTTCATGAACTTGCATAAGTGGGCATTATGAATATCGGGTCTAGTCTTAGGAACTTTCGGCGTATTACAATATCTCCCCATTGTGAACATTCATCCTCGAATGTGGGTTAAATATACTAGAAAGCTGGGAAAAGAAACTTCAATCCCACATACTAAACATCTAAAGCTAAAAACTGACGAAGTGACTAACTTAGGACTGATACACATGACTGAACTGAATTCATGGATCATATATACATGCTAAGACATGAGAGGAACTAAGAGACATGAACTAGACATGAAACTGAATAGAGTATTAAAGAGGAAACCGATACCTCAATCTGAAATGGAGTTGGAAGGAAATAATTCTGGTATTTAGCCATCATATCTGCTTCAGCTTCCCACATAGCTCCTTCAATGAGTTGATTCCTCCACAAGTCTTTCACCGAAGCTAATTCTTTGTTTCTCAACTTTAGTACTTGACAATCAAGGATCTCAAATGGGTACCTCCACATAGGTAAGGATATCCTTCACACCTATTCTCTTTGCCAGAAAAACTAAAGCTAGGTCACTAATGTACTTCTTTAATAACGATACATAAAAAACTGGATGCACTAACGTTAACTCCGCTAGTAGCTCCAACTCATAGTCCACCTTGCCAACACGTTTCACAATCTTGTATGGGCCAACATATCAAGGACTATGCTTCCCTTTCTTTCTGAACATCACCACTCCCTTCATAGGAGACACATTCAACAACATCCAATCAACTTCAAACTCGAGTCTCTCTGCCTAACATCCACGTACGACTTCTAGAGACTCTGGGATGTTTTCAGCATTTCCCTAAAAAGCTAAACTTTCTCCATGGCTTCATGGACTGAATCTGACCCTACCAATGTATCTTCACCTACCTCAAACCAACCAATAGGCGATCTGCACCTCCACCCATAAAGAGCCTCAAAAAAAGCCATATGGATACTGGAGTGGTAACTGTTGTTATAAGCAAACTCGATGAGGGTAAATGATCATCGCAACTACCTTTGAAGTCAATCACGCATGCTCTCAACACATCCTTGAGGGTCTAAATGGTCTGCTCATCCTGACCATCTATCTGTGGGTGAAAAGTTGTGCTAAGCTTGACCTGAGTATCGAGTCCCTTCTTAAACAATTTCCAAAACTGAGAGGTGAATTGAGTTCCTCTATCTGAAATGATGGATAAGGAAATTATGTGCAACCAAACTAATTCTCAAATATATAATCTATCATAGTCTTCAACCGAATCGGTAGTTTTGACCAGTAAGAAATATGTTGCCTTGGTCAACCTGTCTACCACCACCCAAATAGAGTCATACTATTGGCGAGTGCGAGGCAACCCTGTGATGAAGTCCATATTGATATCTTCCCACTTTCAACTTAGGATGATGATGTCTTGTAGCATACCTCTAGGTCACTGATGCTCCACTTTCACTTGTTGACAGCTCGGGCACTTACCCACAAACTATGCTATGTTCTTCTTCATGCCATTCTACCAATAAACTTCTCATAGGTCACGGTACATCTAGGTGGAACCTGGATGTATAGAATATCGAGAACCATGAGCCTTATGCAGCATCCGTTCTCTCAAATCATTGACACCTGAAACATATAAACGGACCTGATATCGAAGCCCACTATCTCTCCCTTGGGAGAAGACCTCCATATTCTTATTTTGAACCGCTTCTTTCAACTTCACAAATATAGGATCCTCATCTTGCCTAGCCTTGACCTCTGTCAGCAAAGAGGATTCTGAACCATTCTTAACAATACCATCTGTCAGATCCACAAGGCGAACCCTTAATCATGCAAGCCAATGCAAATCCTTCACTAACTCTTTCCTTCCATCTTCCACATGAGAAACACTATCCATGGATAGTCTGCTAAGGGCATCCTCCACTATATTGGCGTTTCTAGATGATAAAGGACACTCATGTCATTGTCCCTGAGCAGCTCTAACCATCTCCTTTGTTGAAAATTCAAGTCCTTTTGGGTGAACACATATTGTAGGCTCTTGTGGTCCGTAAACATATCCACATGCACTACATACCAGTAGTATCTCCAAATCTTCAATGCGAATACCACCTCTTCCAACTCTAGGTCATGCGTTAGATAATTATTTTCATGAGTCTTAAGTTGTCTAGAGGCATATGCAATAACCTTACCACGCTGCATCAACATACATCCAAGACCAACCCTAGAGGAATCACAATACACAACGAATCCATTTGTACCCTGAAGAAGGGTCAATTCTAGGGCTTAAGTGAGTTGAGTTTTTAACTCCTAAAAACTCTTCTCACAGGCATCCGATCACTGAAATTTGACTTTATTCTAAGTCAACTTAGTCAACGATGTCACAATGGATGAAAATCCTTCAACAAACCTCCTGTAGTAGCTCGCTAAACCCAGGAAACTCATGATATCCAAAGGATTAACTGTTCTAGGCCAATTCTTCACTGACTCTATCTTTTGAGAGTCTACCTTCACACCCTCGCTTGACACCACATGGGCCAAAAATGCTACTGAGTTCAACAAAAACTCACACTTGCTGAATTTAGCAAATAGTTGGTGATCCTTGAGAGTCTGTAGCACCACCCTCAAACGAGCGGCATGCTCCTCCTTGCTCCAGAGTATATGAGAATGTCATCAATGAAGATAATCAAGAACATGTCCAAATATGGTTTGAACACCTTATTCATCAAATCCATAAAAGTTGCATGAGCATTTGTTAACATAACTACAAATTCATAGTGACCATACCGAGTCTGGAAAGCTGAATGTCACTCTCCTTAACTCTAAGCTGATGATATCCAGATCTGAGGTACATATTTGAGAAGCACCTGACACCCTAAAGTTGGTCAAATAAGTCATCAGTTCTGGGGAGGGGATACTTGTTCTTGATTGTAACCTTGTTCAACTGCTGATAGACAATGCACATATGAAGAGACCCATCATTCTTTCAAACAAAGAGAACTAGTGCACCCCACGGGGACTTGGTAGGTTTGATAGAGCCTTTATCTAGAAGATACTTCAACTTCTCTTCCAACTCCTTTAGCTCAGTTGGAGCCATTTTGTAAGGAGGAATAGATACAAGCTATGTATTGGGAAGATTGTCAATACCAAAATCAATCTCCCACTCGGGAAGGACTCTAGTAGTTCATCTGGGATAACCTTCGGATACTGAAATACTACAGGGACAGATCAAAGAGTCAGAGTCTTGGATGTAGCATCCTTAACCTAAACTAGATGGTAAACATAACCTTTGGAAATCATCTTTCTTGCCTTAATATAGGAATCAAAGAGACCTACAGGCACAACTGAACTATCCTTCCATTCTAGGACTGGCTCACCCGGAAACCGAAATTCTACCGTACGGGTTCTACAATTCACTAAGGCATAACATGCATGAAACCAATTCATACCAAGGATAACATCAAAATCAGTCATGTCTAACTCTACTATATCATCTGAGGTGACTTTCTAAAGGATTGTGGTAGGGAAATTTCTGTATACCCATTGAGCTATAACTGAGTCACCGACTGGAGTAGAGACTGAGAAGTGTTCTAATAGGATTTCTGGACTGACTCCAAAACTAATGGCAACATAAGGAGTAACAAAAGATAAAGTAGTCCTTGGATCTAACAATGCATACACATCTCATACTTGTAACAAACTAGTGACCACATCTGGAGAGACCTCCTACTCCTGACAAGATGAGAGGGCATAAAATTTGTTTTGACGCTAACTACCACCTGTATTAGTGGATGCACCCTGTTGAGCCGAGCATGCTGGTGGAGCTGCTGAACTTTTGGATGGGTCATGACCTCTACCATGGCCCTGACTGGCTGTAGGGCAATCTAGAGCACGTGTCTGGGCTTCCGCACCTAAAACATGCACCTAAACCTGCTAAGCACTCTTCGGTGTACCTCCTACCACACTTTCCACAAACTAGAATGCTGGACTCTACTGACATGCTCCCCTGACCTCGAGAGTCTGATGTTTTTCCCCTATGATCACCCTTAGAGCTAGATGGCACACTAGCTGATGAAGGCACTGGGGCTGATAGTCTCTGGTGGGACTACTGACAATGTCTGCCACTAGACCTTTACCTAGCCCTCTTGGCCTCTTTTTCCCTTTCCTTCATCTGGTCTATCTCTATCTGCTAGGCGTATATGACCAATTGAGAGAAGTCCAGGTCATTGTTCAGCATTGCGGTCCTACACTCCTTGACCAGCGAATCTGACACCCCATACACAAACCTATTCATAAAGGCTCTGTGATCTGCAACCATCTCAGGCGCATACTTGGACAGCTGGGTAAACTCCAAGGTGTACTCTTGCATAGTTATATTGTTCTGCCCGAAGTTGAAAAACTCCGCTGCTTTTTATTCCTCTAGCTCCCTAGGGAAGAATCTATCTAAGAAGCCTGTCATGAACTCATCCCTACTCATCAGAACTGCACCCACTGTTTACCATCCCTCTACTGATGGTACCAAATATAAGCAACCCCATCTGGCTGATAGGAGGCTAAGTCTGCGCTATCTTCTCCTGTCACCCCCATAATCTGGGTGATCTTCTGTATCTCCTCGAGGAACTCATGTGGGTCGTCTTCCACTTTTGACCAGTCACTACCCGGACGTGCACCCGGATCATAGATATGGGACAAGGGACCCTGAGAGACCCCAAGTCAATCATGGCACATGCATACAACTGATCTCATTTAAATAAATGGAATATTATGCATAAAACATCACGGAAATGTAACCATGACATAGCATTAGAAAATACCAAACATTTACATAAGATGAGTACTACTCATTTGTCCGAAAGCCTCTAATACATAAGATGGGTTGATGGGACAACATCCCTAACTAACCCAAGCAATACTGAAAAATAATCAACAGGAAAGTTTATCAACGGCCCTCGGAACATGAGGACTCAGCAACAAGCTGATATCGTAGGCTGGGATGGACTGAGGATGAGGATGAGCCTGAGATCCGAACCCTGTATCATGAAACGATACAACATAGAAAGTATGTGGTCAGTACGTGGAATGTATTGAGTATGCAAGGTAAGTAAAAAGTACATTTTAAAATTAAAGTAAACTCATAAATAGACATAGGGGAAGGATATCATGCTTGCATCAAAATCTTCGTTATAAAACATAAGGCTCAAGACTTTCAAATCATTCATAATCATTCATTATCATAATCGTAAATAACTTTATCGTAATTTCTTGAGCCAATAACATAAACATAACAATGCATAAAACATGCGAAACAATGGGAGGACTCGTCATAACCGACACCATCATGGTAGAACCTTTCATGATGCCCCACTGTCTCGCTCAAGTAGGCAGAGTCGACCCTAGCCTGCCAGGCGAGGGTCGTGCATAAGGTGTGATATAACATTTGAGGGGATCATTATGAATACATCATATCATTTACAACGCACAGTGGCACGTGGTTATGAGACACCGGTGTAGTCCTTAGAACGTCGGGCTACTCGATGCTAGACACGACTCCCAAAAATATGCATATAGGCGCATACATAAATCATTAACATCATGAATTAAGATTAAATGGCTAGAAAATAACATTTATCATCATTGATCCCCTTTAAACATGCTTAGCCAAGAATCCAAAGGCCCTTTTTTATCAGCCAACATCATAAATCGATAAATCATAAATTCGTTTCATAGATCGTAAATCATTATTCATCATGTGGGCATTGCCCATTACTTCATCATACTCAATTCTTCCAAAACATGCTCATAAACATGGGTAACTTGATTTCATTCTTTTTCATCATAAAAAACCTCAAAATAATGAATATGCATCATAAATCATAGCTTTCATGGACTTTCATCAATGGGAATTTTAGATTTAAAAATATTGAAATGTGATTTTGAAGAAGTTAATTTACAATTTGCCCAACATGCATAATTCAATAATTAAAACTCAATTAAAGCATACCCATACGGAGAGATCACATTGTCATGCTTTGGGTGAAACCCCATGGGATTTGAATAGGGAATTCATGAATTAACTCGAAATCGGGCATGGTTGAGAAATAATTCCACCCATTTTAAAACCCTACATACTTGGGAAAAGATGGAATTAAAGTTCCTTAAGCACCCATAAAGAAATTGATGAAATTTGGGGAAGAAGGCCTTGAATCTCCCAAAAAATCTCTCTAAGCTTGTGCATGAGAATGGGCATGCATAAAGGGCTTAACCCATCTTATCTAACTTAGAAACATATCCAAAATGACGTGGTTTAGGCCTTAGGTACTTAGGAAGTTACGAAAACACCCTTATTAAAACACAGGAAATTCTGGTCGCCAGTCCCCATGAGGGACCTAACGGGTTGTTGCCACAGGACATGAATCGTGGCCTTGATCCGTTGAGTCCACTTCCCAAAAATCCAAGGGAACTCCATGGGTGACTTCACGAGTCGTGAGGTCAGACCACGACTCGTGGTCACCTTCCGTGGCCTACACTGCCCATCCCAACTTGTCAATACTCCAGGGTTGACCACGGGTGACCTCACGAGTCGTGTGGTCTGACCACAACTCGTGGTCAAGCCCGTGGCCTCCTTACTCAGTCCTTGCCACACCATTCTGACCACGAGTAACCTCACGACTCGTGGTCACTCCTCATGACTCACATCACGGGTCATTCTGTGACCTGGTGCAAATTTCCAGTTTTTCTCCATTTTCATTTCCGGGTATGATCCTTGGGTTCCCGGGGTATAACAATATCTCCCCTTGGGAACATTAATCCTCGAATGTTAGAAACATTTAGAAAACTTAGAAACAAGCTATCACCATATACAATTACCAGTCATTTTAGTCGAAAACGGACGGAATGACTACCTCCGAAAGGAACTACATAGCTAAACTGAATTCAGACATCACATAAATTTACCATATCATAAAACAAACTTGTACATATTAACTAAATAGGAAAATTTGATTAAAGGTTTAGGGCAAAACTGATACCTCAAACTGAAACTAAGCCGGTAAAGAACAAATGAGGATATTTAGCTATCATGTCTGCTTTGGCTTCCCATGTAGCTCCCTCAACATGCTGATTCCTCCATAATACTTTAACTGAAGCTACTTCTTTGTTCCTCTGCCTCTAAACCTGAAGATCCAATATTTTAACAGGAATTTCTTCATAACTGAGGTTGTCCTTCACTCCAATGCTGTCTATCGAAACTACCAAGGTTGGATCACCCAAGCACTTCTTCAAAAGTGACACATGAAAGATGGGATGAACCGAAGATAGTTTCGAGGGAAAGTCCAACTCATACGCCACCTTACCAACTCTTCTCACAACCCAATAGGGGCCAAAATTGTGGGGACTGAGTTTACCTTTCTTTTCGAACCGCATGACTTCCTTCATGGGAGTACTTTTAGAAATACCCAGTCATGCACATCAAACTCCAAATCTCTTCTCCTCACATCAGCATATTATTTCTGACGACTCTAAGCGGTTTTCAATCGGTCCCTTATCAACTAAACTTTCACCATCACCTAATGAACCGGATCCCGTCCTATTATAACTACCTCACCAACCTCGAACCATCCGATGGAAGATCTACACCTCCTCCCGTAAAGAACCTCGAATGGGGCCATCTAGATACTAGAGTGGTAACTGTTATTATAAGCAAACTCAATCAAGGGCAAATGATCATCCCAACTACCTTTAAAATCCATAACACATGCCCTCAACATATCCTCAAGGTTCTGAATGGTTCGTTCTTCCTGGCCGTCTATTTGTGGATGGAAGGTTGTACTAAGCTTAACTTGCGTCCCAAGTCCTTTTTCAAAAGAACGCCAGAATTGAGAGGTAAACTGAGTACCTCAGTCATAGATAATAGACAAGGGCACTTCATGAAGTCGAACCAACTTCCAAATATACAACTTAGCATAATCATTCGTTGAATCTGCGATCTTGACTGGTAGGAAGTGTGCCGCCTTAGTTAGCCTGTCCACCACCACCCAAATGGAGTCATAGTGTCGGTGAGTACGAGGTAGGCCTATAACAAAATCCATATTAATCTCTTCCCACTTCCAAGTGGGGATACTGATATCCTGAAGTACGCCTCCCGGCCTTTGATGTTCTACTTTCACTTCTAAATCATGTTTTAAGATTCATGGGCAGATTTTATATCCGAATTGATTATAAATTCATGATTTCAAGTTTTAGAAAATTATGCCCAATTATGCAAGTTTCATGAAAAGTCAAGTTTATAATTTATGATTTTCGAGTATGATGAGATATCTAGCATGATTGAATATTTATAAACTACCAATGTATGAGTCTATGTTTTTGACATTTGAAGTCTATTTAAAGTATGCATGATTTTAAGATTTGGAAAAGCCCACACATGTTAAGTATGTTTTCTTGATTTAGCCAAGGCTAATAATATCATGTTATGATATGTTTTGAATTCAAGACTCCTCGTGTTCAGATTTCAGACTACGCATGTGATTATGATTTTTGCTTCGTTGAAAAATAATGGGAGCATTGTGCATGCTTTTGGGAGTAGTATCTAGGATCGAGTATGCTTGGGGTTCCAAGGTTCCACGGTCTCAGAAATACGCGCCAATGTAGGTATATTTTATATTTGGGACCTCTCAAGAGAGTTTTCCCCCTGCCCCAAGGGCCTTCAGCTTGATATCAATATCATGGTAGCATCCTTAGCCCTGGCAAGGTTTTGGACGGCTCTGCCCACTTGAGTGTGATAGTTGGGGTATCACGTAAGTTCTATCATGATGGTGTTAATTTCAGTTATTTATGTTCATGACTTACAATATTATATTTTACAACAGGTTTAACCCAATGATTAGTTTATGAGTTTTCACTTATTATTTCAGATGTAAAATGTCATATGATTTCTATTTTAACTTTGGGTCATTCTATTCAGATATGATATTCAACTTATGACTATTCATGATTCAAATTTAGATTTTAGCATATAGTCCTTACTTTCATGATCTTGTGATTTATGTTTATATGCATAATTTTAGTTAATAGTTACTCAACATGTTTTACTTACCTTGCATACTCAGTACGTTCCAAGTACTGACTACATACTCTATGTTGTATCGTTTCATGATACACGTCTGGACAATCTGACTCAATTTCGTCGTTAGTCCAGCTTCCCTTAGTTTAACTCAGTTCCCTTTGTTGGTGAGTCTTAATATTTTGAGGACATTTAGTTTATCATTTGATTATGTTATATTCGGTTTCAAACTTTAGCGAGCTAGTTGGGGATGTTGTCCCATCAGCTCATCACAGTAGGAGAGGCTTATTAGACATTATGTAGAATTTTTAGCTTTGTCGAGTGTTGAATCTATTTATGATTGCTATGTTATTCAAACTTCCACTTATTCAAATCTAAGTATCAAATTCCACTTTGATTTATTCTCTTTACTGGTCATGTTCATGCCATGGGTCGACTTGGAGTCATTCGTGGTTCCTAGTTTCGTGTCTCGGTCCGAGGTCTGAGCTCGGGTCGTGACAAACTTGGTATCAAAGCCAAAGGTTAGAGTTTCCTAGGGTGTCTAAAAGCCCTGTTGAGTAGAGTATTTTCCATTGGTGTGAAGCGCACCATACTTATGGGGAGAGGCTACAAGACATTATAGGAAATTTTCATTCTTCATGATCTAAGTCGTGCATTGAAGTATCTCTTTATCATTCTAACTCATGTAATATGCGATTGTAGAAATATCCCTCCTCACCGAGTGAATGGAAGAAGGAATGGCAATGAAATGGAGATGATAATGTCAATGGAGATGGGCATCAACAAGCCCCGCCAGCACCAGCAGGTCTTATGGCCCAGCAGGTCATTCATGTCGAGTTTAGAGCTGCATTTCATATGTTGGCACAGGCGATGACCACTCAGGACAATCAGCAGGTGGTGGCTCATGTTCCCGTAATAGGAATGCAATGACAACTAAAGTTTGAGACTTTCCTAGGATGAATTCACTTGAGTTTCTGGGGTCAAAAGTGGATGAGGACCCACATGATTTTATCGAGGAAATGTAGAAGATCACTTAAATTATAGGGGTGACTGGAGAGGAGAGTGCTAATTTAGCCTCTTATCAGTTGAAGGGGGTTGGTTACATATGGTACCGCCAGTGGAAAGATGGTAGGGAAGTGGGATCAGTTCCATTGAGTTGGGATGAGTTCATGGCTGCCTTCTTGGATAGGTTCTTCCCTAGAGTGTTAAGGGAGGTGAAGGTGGCAGAATTCGTTAACTTAAAGAAGTACGATAGGGATATTCAAGAGAATGCCTTGGAGTTTACACAGCTATCCAACTATGCAATGGAGATGGTTGCGGATTAGAGGACTCATATGAGTAGGTTCGTGAAGAGAGTATCAGACTCACTGGTTAAGGAGTGCAGAACTGCTATGCTGAAAAGATCTAGACTTCTCACAATAGGTCTTATACACTCAGAAAATAGAGGCGAATCAAATGAAGGAGAAAGAGAGAGAGAGGTTAAGAGGGCTAGGACAGGGAGTTGCGGACAGTTTCAGTAGAGCTCCAGTGGAGGACACCATCAGCAGTCCCACCATAGGTCATCAGCACCAATTCCATCATCAGCTAGTGTTCCATCTAGATCGAGGATGATTAGAGGAGTGGGGCATCAGACTCCAAAGGTCAGAGGAGCAGGTCAGGAGAGCTCAGCATTCTAGTTTGCGGCAAGTGTGGAAGGTGGCACCCTGAAGAGTTCCTAGCAGGTTTAGGTGCATGTTTTTGGTGTGGGAAGCCCGGACATCTGTTCAAAGACTACCCTTCAGCCAGAAAGGGCTATAGTAGAAGTCGTGACCCAGCCACTAGTTAAGTAGCTCCACCAGAATGCTCATCTCAGTAGGGTGCATCCACTAATATAGGTGGTGGTCAACGTCAGAATAAATTTTATTCCATCTCATCTCGTTAGGAGCAGGAGGTCTCTCCAGATGTGGTCACTGGTATGTTACAAGTATTTCATCTTGATGTGTATGCTCTATTAGATCCAGGGGATATCTTATCTTTTTTCACGCCTTATGTTGCTATTAGTTTTAGAGTCAGCCGTGAAATCTTATCAAAATCCTTCTCAGTCTCTACTCCTATCGGTGACTCAATTATAGCTCGATGGGTATACATAAATATTCGTACACAGTCTGTCAAAAAGTCACCTCAACCGGCTTAATAAAATTATACATGAAAGAATTTGATGTAATCTTTGATATGGATTGGTTGCATGCGTGTTATGCCTTAGTAAATAATAGAACACATATGGTAGAGTTCTGATTTCCGGGTGAGCTAGTCCTAGAATGGAAGGGCAGTTTAGTTGTTCCTATAGGTCGCTTTGTTTCCTATCTCAAGGTCAGGAAAATGATTTCTAAAGGTTGTGTGTACCATCTAGTTCAGGTTAAGGATGCTACGTCCAACATTCCGACTCTTCAATCAGTTCCTATAGTGTGTGAGTAACCGGAGGTGTTTCTAGATGATCTACCAGGAGTCCCTCCCGAATGGGAGATTGACTTTGGTATCGACCTTCTCGTTGATACGCATCCTATATCCATTCCTTCTCACATAATGGCTTTAGCCAAGATAAAAAAGATAAAGGAGCAGTTGAAAGATCTCCTAGATAAGGGTTTCATCACACCTAGTAAATCCCCGTGGGGTTCACCAGTTCTCTTTGTTCAAAAGAAGGATGGTTCCCTTAGAATGTGCATTGACTATAGATAATTGAAAAAGGTCATAATCAAGAATAAATATCCCCTCCCCAAGATTTATGATTTGTTTCACCAACATTAGGGTGCTAAGTGTTTCTCAAAGATAGACCTCAGATCTGGCTATCATCAGCTCAGAGTTAGAGAGGGTGACATTCCAAAGACAGCTTTAAGGACTGAGTATGGTAACTATGAGTTCGTAATTATGTCTTTTGGACTAACGAATACTGCTGCAGCTTTTATAGATTTGATGAATAGGGTGTTCAAGCTGTAATTGGATATGTTCATGATTGTCTTCATAGATGATATTCTCATATACTCATGGAGCGAGGAGGAGCATGCCACTCATTTGAGGATTATGCTACATACTATCAAGGATCGCTAGCTGTTATCTAAATTCCACAAGTGTGACTTTTGGTTTAACTCTGTAGTATTTTTGGGTCATGTGGTGTTAAGAGAGGGTGTTCAGGTGGATTCTCAAAAGATAGAGGCGGTGAAGAATTGGCCTAGACCAGTTAGGCCTTCGAATATTAGTAGCTCCTTGGGTTTAGTTGGCTACTATCGGAGGTTTGTTGAAGGATTTTCATCCATTGCAGCATTTTTGACTAAGTTAACCCAAAAGAAGGTCAAATTTCAGTGGTCGAATGACTATGAGAAGAGTTTTTAGGGGTTAAAGACTCGACTCACTTCATCCCCAGTATTGACTCTACCCAAGGGCACTGATGGATTCGTTGTGTATTGTGACGCTTCGAGGGTTGGTCTTGGTTGTGTGTTGATGCAGCATTGTAAGGTCATTGTGTATGCTATAGACATCTTAAGACTCACGAGAAGAATTACCCGACCCATGACCTAGAGTTGGAAACGGTGGTGTTTGCATTGAAATTTTGGAGACACTACTTGTACGGGGTGCATGTGGATGTGTTCATGGACCATAAGAGCCTTTTGTATGTGTTCACACAAAAGGACCAAAATTTGCAACAAATTAGGTGGCTAGAGCTTCTCAAGGACTATGACGTAAGTGTCCTTTATCATCCAGGCAAGGCTAATGTAGTGGCGGATGCCCTTAGCAGACTGTCCATGGAGAGTGTGTCTCATGTAGAGGATGGAAGGAAGAAGTTAACAAAGAATGTCCATAGGCTCGCTTGTTTAGGGGTTCGCCTTGTTGACTCGGTAGAAGGTGGTGTCATTGTTCAAAATGGTTCAGAATCTTCATTGGTGATCGAGGTGATGGCTAGGCAAGATGAAGATCCTTTCTTGGTAAAGTTAAAGGAAGCTATCCAGAATTAGCAGGTGGAGGACTTCTCCTAAGAGGGAGATAGTGTACTTTATTATTTGGGTCATTTATGTGTTTCTGGTGTTGATGAATTGAGAGAGTAGATGTTGGGTGAGGCTCATGGATCTTAGCATTCTATCAACCCAGGTGCCACCAAGATTTACCGTGACCTATGGGAAGTTTATTAGTGGAATGTTATGAAGAAGGACATAGCAGAGTTTGTGGCTAAGTGCCCAAATTGTCAACAAGGAAAGTTGAGCATTAGAGAACGATAGGTATGCTACAAGACATTAGTATTCCTACTTGAAAGTGGGGAGAGATCAATATGGACTTCATCACAGGGTTTCCTCGTACACAGCAATAGTATGAATCTAATTGGGTGGTTGTAGAAAGGTTGACCGAAGCAGCACATTTCCTACCGGTGAAAACTACTGATTTAGCTGAGGACTATGCTAGATTGTACATTTGAGAGTTAGTTCGGTTGCACGGAGTTCCCCTATCCATCATCTCAAACGGGGGTATTCAGTTTACCTCACAATTTTGGAGATCGTTTCAGAAGGGCCTTGGCACTCAGGTTTAGCATAGCACAACTTTTCACTCGCAGACAGATGGTCAGGCCAAGCGAACCATTCAGACTCTTGAGGACATGTTGAGAAAGTCTGTAATTGACTTCAAGGTTAGTTGGGATGATCATTTTCCTCTCATTGAGTTTGCCTATAATAACATATACCACTTTAGCATTCAGATGGCTCCATTTGAGGCTCTCTATGGGTGGAGGTGTAGATCACCAGTTGGTTGGTTCGAGGTAGGTGAGGATACATTGATAGAGCTAGATTCTATTCATGAGGCCATGAAGAATTTTCATCTTATTAGAGATAGACTGGAAACAACTCAGAGTCGTCAGAAGTCATATATGGATGTTAGGAAGAGAGAACTTGAGTTCGAGGTTAATGATTGGGTATTTATGAAGGGGTCTCCCATGAAGGGAGTGATGAGGTTCGGAAAGAAAGGAAAGCTTAATCCCCGATATATTGGCCCTTATAGGATTTTGAGGTGAGTTGGCAAAGTCGCATATAAGTTGGAGTTACCAGCAGAGTTAGCCCTGGTACATCCAGTTTTCCATTTATCTCTATTGAAGAAGTGCATAGGTGACCCAGCCTTGGTTGTTTCAGTGGAGAGCATAGGTGTGAAGGATTGCGTTACTTATGAGGAGGTTCCAGTTGGGATCCTTTATCGTCAGGTTAGTAAGTTGAGAAATAAGGAAGTAGCTTCAGTGAAGGTTTTATGGAGGAATCAGCTAGTTAAGGGAGCTACGTGGGAAGACGAAGCAAATATGATGGTTAAATACCCGTTTCTTTTCCCTTCTAGTCCAGTTTTAGCATGAGGTATCAGTTTCCTCTTTTGTACTCAATTCAGTTTCATTTCAAGCTCATGTCTCTCAGTTCCTTTCATGTTTTAGCATGTATGTATGAATCATGAATTCAATTCAGTCATGCATATCAGTTCAGAGTCAGTCACTCCATAAGATTTCAACTTCAGATGTTTAGTAATTGGGATTGCAGTTTCTTCACTAGCCCTTTAGTATGCTTAACCCACATTCAGGACGAATGTTCCCAAGGGGGAGATATTGTACTACCTCGAAAGCCCCTAAGATCAGACCCGAGGGTTGAATCAGAAGAATCAGGAAAATCTGCACCAGGTCACAGAACGAGTCGTTCAGTGACTCGTGGTGTGACCAAATGGGTCGTCAAGTGATCCATTAAGTAGTGCCTAGTTTGAAGAGATTCCATTTCTCAGTCAGTGGCAATGGATGAGATGACGAGTCTTCGTGACTCCAAATGAATCATGGCATCACCCGTCAAGTGGGTAAAGGGTGATATTATAGTATTGGTAACGGGTCGACGAAATGAATCGTCATGTTCCTAACGACTCGTCAAGTTGGTCGTGAGGGTGAGAAGGTTTGGAAATTGGAAATTTCTAGTGGTGGAGATGAGGGGAGACAACGAGTCATTAGAGGATCTAACGACTCGCTATGTCCCTCGTGGTGACTAGCAGTGTCATTTTTCATGCGAAATCAGTAAGGGAATTTTCATAATTCCTAAGCTCCTAAGCCCTAAACTACATCATTGTAAGCTCTGAAAGAAGTGTGTTAAGGGATTTTAACCTATTCTAATTCATTCAACTCACACGCATGCAACGTCTAAAAGTTCCTTTTGAAGGTCAAGCTTCACTCCTATCAATTCTTCCCCAATTCTCTTGGGCTTTCAAAGTCAAGTTGAGATTCAGCTTGCCCAGGTATATAGGGATATGAATGAGATTTTTCTTTCACTCTCATGTCCAAATTTCTTATTAAATTCATGAATTCAAGTCTTAATTAAAGTTTATGACCTTATAGGGTTTTAACCCAATTTTATGAAATTGTCTACGATTTGTTTATGGGTCAATTCCCTTCACGTTCCAAATCATGTTTTAAGATTCATGGGTAGATTTTATATCTAAATTGATTATAAATTCATGATTTCAAGTTTCAGAAAATTATGCCCAATTATGCAAGTTTCATGAAAAGTCAAGTTTATAATTCATGATTTTCATGTATGATGAGATATCTAGCATGATTGAATGTTTATAAACTACCCATGTATGAATTTATGATTTTGACTTATGAAGTCTATTTCAAGTATGCATGATTTTAATATTTGGGCAATCCCACACATGTTAATTATGTTTTCATGATTTAGCCAAGGCTAATAAGATCAGGTTATGATATGTTTTGGAGTCAAGACTCCCTATGTTTAGATTTCAGCTTCAATGAAAATTATAGGAGTATTGTGCATGTTTTTTGGAGTAGTGTCTAGCACCGAGTAGGCTTGGGGTTCCAAGGTTCTCTAGTCTCAAAAGTACGCGCCAGCATGGGTATATTTTATTTGGACCTCTCAAGAGAGTTTAACCCTTGCCACGAGGGACCTTCATCTTGATATTGATATCATGGTAGTGTCAATAGCCCTGAAAATATTTTGGACGGCTCTGCACACTTAAGTATGATAGTTGGGGCATCACGTCGTCCTGTGACACGTCAAAAAAAAAGAAAAATAAAAAAAGGAAATAAAGAATAAATGTTAAAATACAAGCAATTAATCTAATCCTAAACCGTATTCCCCGGCAACGGCGCCACTTTTTGATAAATCTCAAACTCACAATTCTTAACTAAATATGAAGCGAACGTTGTCAATAAAGAACCCAACTAGAGGTTGGGGTCGATCCCACAGAGAATACGAAAGGATGTAGAAGAATTCTAGTGCTTAAGCTTTTTAGTTAATTATCTCCTAAGAGGGGGGAATTTGTAAAGGTAATAAATAACAATGTTGAGAAAGTTTTTGTTGTTTCCAAATTAATGCAACTAACTAGGGTAACTGTTCCCCATGACTTCATAACCACAAGGAATTTTATACAAGTGATCTATTCCAGTGCTCAGCATGCAATATTGGTAATTTAGGTTCACCTAAATGGTTGGTCCCCTATCTAGATGATTTTCACCACGCAACTTGGTCCGTCTACGAGTGTATTCTTGATTAAACCTTACCCTTAATATCGATTAGCTATTCCCGGACAAGGTCAAGCTATTAGATGAGGGTTGATAGCATTAAATCTCCGTTGTTAATCCCTTTTCCCATTCACTACCTCTTTGGCCCGATAAGTAAGAATAAGGAAAGTTCTAATGTTTGCAACCGTTAAAAATAAATTAAAATTAAGGAAGAAACAATACATGCATAAACTTCGTTCAAGAATCACTAAGTATTTTACCTATGTGTGTTAATTTGTCATGGTTCCCACAACCCTAGTAGTGGTGGTTTTAGCCTATCATGTTTATAAGTAAATTAATAGATTTAATTAATGAAAGAAAAAATTAATACTTACAATGATTATAGGAAGAAACTCACTTGATTATTGCAACAATAAAGAAGAACAATTCAACAATCGTCTCGAAGTTCCAAACGTAAAACACCAAACTCGTATCTAAAAACATGAGACTTAAAACTCTAATCCTACTTGAAGACTTTTGAACTTAAAACTTGATCTAAAGCTTGACTATACATGAATATAAATGGGTATTTATAGTAGTAGATTTATGCTTTCCTTGTTCTTTATTGAATTTTACTTGGACTTGATGTTCCTTTTCCTAGTTGAAGTAGGAAATCAATTTTTTTTCTGTTTTGGGAGCCTTGCGCGTAGCCCCAACCACTTCCGCATTGCCAGTTGTGGAAACGGGTCACCTAAAGACTTGTTGTGCATGGGAACGAGTCGTTAGACCCCTCGTGGTCTAACTCCTTCAAATTTCCAGTGTACCTTACGGTTAGTTCCAGTGATCTGCCAACGAGTCGTTTATTCAACTAACGACTCGTTATGTCTTTCTTCATCTCCACTGGTTACTTTTTCAATAATTTCTCTTACAGTTTTCACGACTGATTTCACGTCTCGTTACCATATGTAACGAGTCGTTCCCTCAACCCGTTAGGTACATTGTTTCTACATCTTCCAAACCAACCTTTGCCCACGACTTCAGCTTCTTTTCATCTTCATTCCATAAGCCTGGAATACATTCAAATCCATCCTTTTTAGCCTTGAAAGCATCTAATCACATGCGTTAGCTAATTTTCACAAATATATAACATAAACACATGCAAACACACATAATTTGTTCTCAAAACATAGTAAAGTACGGGCAAGAATATGTCTATGAAGTGCGTAAATACGCCCTTCATCATGAAACTACATTGGTAGGGCCAAACTTGGTTCACGAGGCAATGCAGAAAGTTCAGCTTATCCGAGAAAGGTTGAAAATAGCTCAGAGCCGTCAGAAATCTTATGCCGATGTGCGGAAAAGAGAGTTCGAGTTACCCGAGGAACTGTGGCAGGTTCATTCTCAATAAGTCTAGGAATCAAGTCGCCGCTGCATTGCCATTTTTAGGAACATGCGCAACTGCCTTCTAATTGACCTGAGCAGTCAAGTCCTGCGCAAGCATTTGAATAGCAGCGCGAAACTCAGCATGGGCAACTAGCTCCGGTGCCTGGTGTTCCTGAACTGGTGGGGCTTGCTGGTGCCCATTCCTGTTTCCATCCTCATGGACGTCTCCATTATATTCCACCTACCATTCATTCTTCGTGGAGCCATGATTCTGCAATTGCGAATAGCACGAATTAGAAGGACAGAAAGACATTTCATCGCACGACATAGATCATGAAAATATGAAACATTTCCTAAATGTCTTGTAGCCTCTTCGTCATAAGTGTGGCACACTTCACACCCATGAAAAAGACTCTACTTAACAGGGCTTTATGTCACCCTAGGACACTTCAAACCTATTGCTTTGATACCAAGTTTGTCACGACCCAAACGGAGGCTTGAATCGCAACACTTAACAAGGAGCCCCAAGAGACTCCAAGTCAACCCATAGAATGAACATACATCTAACTCAATCAGTAAAATAGAAGAATCAACAAGATAATCATAGCGGAAGTATGGGTTAAGAATAACATCAGAATGCACAATCTGAAGCTAAATACAATCATATGTCTAAAAAACCTCTAAACATGACGAGTTGATAGGACAAGACCCCAACTAACTCAACAATATAGAACTGAAAGTACCTAAGAAAATCTTAACAGTCTGACCCTAGAGATATGAGGACTCACCGAAAACGTACGATGCTATCTCAGAAGACTGACTATGAGAGGGGTTGAGCCTGGGAGCCAGATCCTATATCATAAAATGATACAGCATAGAGTATGCGGTCAGTACATGGAAAGTACCAAGTATGTAGGATAAGTAAAATTGCTTAAGTAAATAAAATCATTTAAAGACAATGCATAATGTAAACGTAAACATTAAGAATCTAAGAGTAGGGCTTGCATGCATTCTTTCTGAAATCATGATCTCATCATAACATATCATTATAACTAAATCAATTGTCTCAAAGATGAAATCTGATAGTAATTAGTAAAACTAAATATTGAGTCAAACCTGCTTTAGAACGTATATAAATATACAAATCTCATGAGTAATGAATATGAAGATCTGAAATCATGAGAAACAATGGGATATTCATCTTTTAACCGACATACCACGATAAAGCTTACATGGTCCCAACTATCACACCCAAGTTGGTAGAGCCGTCCAAAGCCTTGTCAGGGCTAGGGACAATACCATGATGTTGATATCAAGCTCGTGGGCCAATAGAGCCGGGGATAGCTCACAAGGGAGGTCCCAAAGTAATACGTATAAGTATAAACCTACGTTGGCGCGTAGTTCTGAGGAATAGGGTGATCGACCCATAGCATGCTCGCTGCTAGACACTACTCCCAAAAACATGCATATGCTCTACATCATTATTCAACGAAGCTCAACGTCACCTATTGATGAAGCTCAATCATCAAATACATCTCCAATATGAAATCATGCATATGAGAAGCTTTAACTCAAACCATACCACAAGCTGAAAGATAATTGGGAGTCTTCGCCCCAAAACCATGTGGTAAGCTTAATTCGAGAAATCATAAATCATACTTTGAACATGTAGGCATTGCTCAAAGCTTTATCATACTTGAAATTACTCAATTCATATCGAAAATATGATTATAAACATGGGTATCTTGAAAACATGCTTTTCATCATAATATCTCATCATACATTCATCACAAATCTCATCTTTCATAAACTTTTCGTCAATGGGCTTTTTAATTCATAAGACTAGAAACATGATTTTTAATTGAAAACATTATAAAAATTTCCCATGCTTCATAATCCGATAGTAACTACATATTTAAATCATAACCATGTAAAGAACTAAGAAATTCATGCATCGGGTTAAAACCCCATAGATTATACATAGAAATATCATGATTTAGAGAGAGATTGGGCATGGGTGTGAAAGGAGTCACCCATTCATAATCCTATATACCTGTTGGTAGCTGATTCTTACAGTGCCGAAGAAGAAATGGAAGGGAAATTAAAGAACACTAAGATTGATCACCCTCTCTCACCTTCTACCTTGCATGCATGAATGGATATGGCCTAAAATGAACTTAACCCTTTTAAAATTCATCATTCATAACTTAAAACGATGTAGTTTAGGCATTAGGATCTTAGGAATGATGGAAAAGCCTTACTAAATTCGCAAAAAATAACTGCCAGATGGTCCCAATGAGGGACCTAACGACTCGTTATCAAGGGTCGTGACTTGTGGAGTCATTCGTGAAGTAAACTGCTTCTCAAATCTGTTGGGCTCGTAATAGTAGACTTAACGACTCATTGCCTGGTGACCTAGTGTTGTTTGTGAGAATGAAAGATGGGTTGTTAAGAATATGTATTGACTAAATGCAGTTGAATAAGGTTACAATTAAGAACAAATACCAGCTTTCCAAGATTGATGACCCATTTGATCAATTACAGGGTGCCAGATTCTTCTCAATGATTGACTTGAGATCCGGGTACCATCAGTTACGGGTTAGGGAAGTTGATATCCCTAAGACTGCCTTTAGAACCAGATATGGCCATTATGAGTTCTTAGTGATGTCATTTGCGCTTACTAATGCCCCAGCATATTTTATCTATTTGATGAATAGGGTGTTTAGGCCCTTCCTTGATGTATTCATAATTTTCTTTATCAATGACATCCTAATTTATTCACAATTAGAGGCTGAGCATGCACATCACCAAAGATCTATGTTATAGACTCTCTACGAGCACAAGTTGTACGTTAAATTTTCTAAGTGTGAATTTTTGCTAACATCTGTGGCTTTCCTTGGTTATGTAATTACAACTGAAGGTATAAGAGTGGATAGTCAGAATATAGAGGCAATAAAGAGTTGGCCCAGACCCTTAAATCCTATAGAGGTTTGCAGCTTTTTGGGGATAGAAGGTTATTATCGCCGATTTATGGAAGGTTTCTCTACTATCTCTGCACCATTGACAAAGTTGACTCATAAAAAAACTAAGTTTCAATGGACTGAGGCATGTGAGCGAAGTTTTTAGGAGTTGAAGGATAGGCTGACTTCAGCACCTGTCCTAACTCTTCCAAAGGGTGTCGAGGTTTCTATGGTCTATTGTGATGCTTCAAGAATTGGGCTAGGTTGTGTTCTGATGCAACACGACAAGGTTATTGCTTATGCCTCTAGAAAGTTGAGGAAGCACGAGCAAAAATTATCCTACCCATGATCTTGAGTTAGCCGTAATGGAATTTGCATTGAAGATTTGGCGCCACTACTTATTCGGGGTACATGTTGATATCTTCACATATCATAAGAGCCTCCAGTATTTGTTTCAGCAAAAGGAGTTGAATTTATGCCAGAGAAGGTGGTTAGAATTGTTGAAAGATTATGATATTAGCAATCTGTATCATCCGAGCAAGGAAAATGTTGTAGTTGATGTGCTAAGTCGCAAGTGACAGGATTGAAATGATGAAGACTCTACAGCAGTTGGCTCACTTATAAATTCGGTTACTAGATGCTGAAGATTGGGGTGTTATTGTCAAAAACACAACATAGTCGTCCTTGGTAGAGGAAGTTAAGCAACCGCAATATTATGATACAGAGTTAGTCTTACTAAAAGATAGTATACCACAACAGAAGCAGAGCCTATTTGATTGTGGACCCGATGGAGTTCTTAGATACTAGGGTCATCTATGTGTACCTAATGTGGTTTTGAGCTACAGGAATAGATTATGAATGAAGCTCATTATTCTTGATATTCAGTACACCCAGTTTCCACAAAGATGTATCGTGACCTGAGTCAGCTATATTGGTGGAATGGTATGAAAAAGGACATCAAAGGTCTTGTGACTCAGTGTCCCAATTGCCAGTAGTTGAAGGTTGAGCACCAGAGGCCTGGAGGTGTAGTGCAGGATATAGAAATTCCAGCCTGCAAAAGGGAGGTGATTAATATTGATTTTATTACAAGATTGCCTCGAACGAGCAGGAAGCATGATTCTATCTGAGTAATAGTTGATAGATTAACTAAATCAGCTTACTTCTTGCCAGGTAAGACCACATATGCTGCAGAGGATTATGCTAGGCTTTATAAATGGGATATATTTTTCCCACATGGCATCCCTTTATATGTTAATTCTGACAGAGGTGCTTAGTTCACAACAAACTTCTGGAAGTCTTTCCCAGAAAGGCCTGGGCACTTAGGTAAGCCTTAGTAGCACATTTCATCCTTAGAGAGATGGACAGGCTGAACGCACCATTTAGACGCTTGAAGATATATTGTGTGCCTGTGTTCTAGATTTTGGCAGAAGTAGGGATGATCATATTTCCTTGATTGAGTTTGCCTATAATAACAGCTACCAGGCGAGTATTCAGATGTCCCCATATGAAGCTTTATATGGGCGAAAGTGAAGGTCGCTAGTGCTTGGTTTGAACTCTGTGAGGCAGAGTTATTAGGGCCAGACTTAGTGTAGAAGGCTATTGACAAGGTGAAACTTATTATAGATCGACATCATACGGCCTAGAGAAGGCAGAAGTCTTATGCGGATGTGTGTCGTCAAGTGCTGGAGTTTGCTGTTGATGATTAGGTCTTCCTGAAAGTGTCTCCTATAAAAGGCGTCATGCGATTTGGCCGAAAGGGCAAGCTGAGCCCTAGATATGTTGGGCCTTACAGAGTTATCCGCAGGATAGGCAAAGTAGCCTATGAGTTGGCGTTGCCGCCAGAGCTAACGGCAATCCACCCAGTATTTCATGTATCGATGTTGTGAAAGTGTATACGAGACCCAACCTGTGTTATGCCTGTTGATAATGTCCAGATTTTTGAGGAGATGACCTACACCGAGGTCCCAGTTTCTATTCATGACTGGCAAGTCAAGAAACTTCAGACTAAAGAAGTCACCTCGGTTAAAGTATTGTTGCACAGTAATAACATTGAGGAAGTAACTTGGGAGGCTGAGAAGGAAATGAAGAAGAAATGTCCTCACCTATTTATGATGTCAATGTTATATTAAGGTATGTTTTTGATACCTAAGTTACTGAGTATCTATTTTGAAGCATAATAAGCTAAATTAATTTCCATTCGGGGACGAATGTTCCTAAGGAGGGGAGAATATTACACCCCAAATAATTTTTGGTAAATATTTGATGTTTTTATTCTAGGTTAATGGAAGTACAGATTGTATATTGGTCATAGATGACAAGGGAAATGTGTACGAATGAAAAAGCAAAGAGTATGTGAAGTTTATAAGTAAGGTTCAACTTTAAATGACCATGTATCCCAATATATAATGAATTAGAAGCCCCACGACCTATCAAATTTAAGGTATTTTAGTCTAGTTTTTAGAATATTAAACCTATCGTCAATCGGAGTTCGGAGTAAAAAGTTATAGATGATTTACGGTGGCATTCGAGCAGTGATGTGGCCACCGCCCAAATACCTTTATATTTTAAGTCTTGTGCTATGAGATCATTTTCAACTTTTCCAGATTTGAGGTTCTTGCTTATCCTCTGAAATCCTCTCATATTTCCATCAAACAACTAAGGAAAACACCAAGCTAAACTCCATTAAAAGTAAAGTTAAGAGAAGGGGGTCTATCATAAGGTGAAGGTGGTGTGTTGATGGCTGTTTTGGCTGCACTTAGGCAGTGTTGATGTGGTGAATTTGCTGCATTTTTGAAGATTTTCTAAGATACATATATTTTCCCTCTTGGTAATAATTAAACACAAGTATAAAAGGTAATAATTCTACTACTAACCTTGCTTGAATTGTTGATTAAAAGACTAGAAGTTGGAGGTGTGTTTGGTGTGTTGGTGAACTGTTTTTTCTGCGTTTGGACAGCAAGGTTTCTGCTTTTTTGGACAATAAGTTGAGGTCAATAGATCATATTTTTAACCAAGAACAACCCCCAGAAAAAGGTAAATATTTCTCCCCTTTTAAACCTCTCAAATTGCAAAGAGAAAAGCTTGAAATTGGCAGCTAAGTGTGCTGCCGATGGACTGTTTGTGAGCTGAGTTTTGCTCGTTTTTATTAGGCTTTTTGGATGTTTATTTTGCTGGAATCATACTTCATATTGAGGGGAATAATTAAATCATAACTAAGGTAAAATTTCCTCTTGTTTCTCCCTCAAAAGTTAGTGAAAACTAGGTGAGAGAATGGCTAAATATTGTTGATGTTGCCATGTGTTGTTGTTGCTATTGTGACTGCCTTTGGTTAGTTATTTTGGGCTGTATTTTTTGCTACAGATTAATCTTGTTGTTGGCATATAAAACCACTGGACTAATAAGTTTGAAGGCTGATCATTGAAAGAGAAAATCGGCTAAAGAAAAGTTCATCGGAGAAAGGTATGTAAGGCGCCCCGTCGATCGTTCTTTTAAGCACGATTCCTGCGTTGTGAATTGAATGAGCCCGCAACCTCTTTACAGGTCTTGAAGCAGTATGTTAAGATTCATTTAAGCTTTAAAGATTCATGTTTTATTGAGGTTATATGTTAAGATTATGCCTAGATAAAGTGAGGCATCTAAAGTGTGATATTGTGTTGATTGTTGTCGTAGTTGTACATCTAGTTGGAGACCCCTCAGCGTGGGCATTGTTAGCTTGTCCTTACTGTATGATTATATAAATATATATATTTGTGTGTGTGTGTGATGTTAAATGTGTTTAAAGGGCTGGTTGCTAACTGAAATTGGCGAAAGAGACAAGATGATGACGTGTAAATGATTTTAAGCCAAGTAAAGACGTCACACGCTATTAAGGGTAAACGAGCTTATTGAATAAGGATTACCTGGTTATGATTGTCCTTTATCTTATGTTTATATTATGAAATATACCAGTCCAAGGGGAGATTTCATAATCTCTTTCCCTTAAGACGAATGAAAATCTAGCGAGTCTCCGAGCTATAATGTCCCTTGAACACGATCTATAAATCTTGTTGAAACTCTTTGGTCATCTACAGTTCCTTATGATTTATACAAGTTTTGAATACATCCATTTAAGTGCTATTTTTTAGCTTTATATGTTATATGTGCTCACTTGCAGTGAATGCATTACGAAGGAGGCCTATGCAGGCCACATATTTAGTATTCGTCATTTCTATTCTATACGTGTTAAGTTGGTCCAGTATAATCCATATCGTCTTCGTTTATGATTTTATTTAAGATTTATTGATTTTACCCCGGTGGGGTATACTAGCTCAAAGTATTTTTATTTTACCCCGGTGTGGTACACCAGCTGGAAGAATTTTACCTTGGTGTGGTACACTGGCTGAGGCATTTTTAATTTTACCCCGGTGTGGTAAACTGGATGGATGAATTTTATATGGAGTTTATGGTCGGATGGCCATTGGCATTTCAGTTATAGGTTTTGTTGTGCATTGGATGATTGCATTTATACTTCAATATTGAGTTATTGTCAAGTTTTAGTTTTCAGGATTCCGGGTTGTTACTATTCCTTATTTCTGGCTGAGTTATCATTGTTATCTTATATGTTTGTAGTTTTCAGCCTTACATAGCAGTACATTTTATTTGTACTAGCGTCCCTTCATCTGGGGACCCTTCCTGCAATCGTGCTACAGGTACAGGCCGAGGCTCAGATCATCAGACACAATATGAGCCATATTTCAACGGAATAGTGGTATGCTCATCTCTTCTAGGAGCCATGTCCTAGTTTTGACTATTTTTAGTTTTGTGTACAGCATTGGTAGTTCGAGGCCCTGTCCCATGCATTTCAGTTTGTTTACTCTATAGAGGCTGATATGGACTAGTTTGTGTAGTAATTTTGGTTGTGTAGTCGTGTTAGTTTTTCATTCCTCTGTTTAGCTTTATTGTAGCCTTGTTGGCTTTCTAGGTTGCATATTCTTTATTATCGAGACATTATAGGCCCAATATTTATCTTAGTTGGTTGTGACAGGTGGCTTGGTCAGTGTTAGTGTTACATTTATAGATGCTATATAGCTGACTTCTCGATCAACCATGAATCGAGTGTCAGTTGTGCCCTACCCCAGTTTTAGAGCGTGATAAAACCAGTAACTCGAAATTCTTGCACAATTTTCCTTCCTCAAACTCAAGTATAAATCCAACTTCCCCAACACTTCCCACCATAGACCTAGGTATAGATAGGGTGTTCTGGACTTAATTCTCTGTAATTTCAGATGGTTCATTACATCATATACCAATTAAAATATCGTTCATCTCCGAACGGCCAAAGAAGCAAGGGAAAAGAAACTACCTGACTCCACAAACAGTTGGGGGTATTGGTCTCACAAGTCTGCTTCGTCTCCCAAGTGGCTTCCCATATCGGACGATTCTTCCACTGGACCTTCACCATTGTGATCTCCTTAGATCTTAGTTTGCAGACCTCCCTGTCTAATATAGCCACAGGATCTTCCTCATAAGACAGGTTCTCATCAAGCAACATTGAATCCCATCGAATGATGTAAAACCCATTACCATGGTATTTCTTCAACATGAGACATGAAATGTCGGATGCACCCTAGACAAACCTGGCGGTGCCAGTTCATAAGCTACTTCTCCCACACGCTGAAGAATTTCATGTACCTCAGGCTAAGCTTCCACGCTCAAACCCCATCACCCCTTTCATGGGGGGAAACCTTGACCAAGACTTTCTCTCCTACCATAAACTCCATATCTCTCACCTTCCGATCTGCATACTATTTTTGCCTGCTTGAAGTTGCTGATTTTACCCCGGTGTGGTACACTGGCTGGAGATATCTTTATTTTACCCCAGTGTGGTACACTGGCTGGAGATATTTTTGTTTTACCCCGATATGGTACAGCGGATGGAGATATTTTTATTTTACCCCAGTATGGTATACCGGCTGGAGATATTTTTATTTTACCCTAGTGTGGTACAACGGTTGGACGAATTTTATATATGGATTTTTGGTTGGCTGGTCGCCGGCATTACAGTTATGGTTTCTTTCCTGTGCATTTCTCAATTGCATTTTCATCTCATTATACAGTAATTATCAGGTTTCAGTTTTCAGGATTCCAAATTGTTAATATTCCTTATTCCTAGTTCAGTTATCTTGAGTTCAATTATGTTATAGTAAGTTGTTATCAATTACAGGTTGCAGAGTTCCAGGTTATGTCTATCCTTTATAAGTTTATGTGCTGATTCAGTTGTTACAGGATTGTTATCCCATGTTTACAGTTTCATCCTTACATACCAGTACATTTCATTCGTACTGACGTCCCTTCTCCTGGGGACCTGCGTTCGTGCTGCAAGTGCAGGTAGAGGTCAGGATTGCCATTTGAGTAGCAGTTCGTGAGATCAACGGATGGTTGGTATGCTCCTTTCTTCCTGGAGCTAGGGCTTAGTTATTTATTCTTGTGTTTTGAGATGCATTTATGGGTAGGTCGGAGCCTTGTTCCAACCATTAGTCACTTTACTCTTTAGAGGCTTTGTGGACTTAGTGTGTACCGTGTTATTCAGTTTGTGGCCTTGTTGGCTTATTGTTTCCTGGTTTAGCATACTCATAGACATGGTTGAATTTCAGTTGTTTACCATGTATTGTTGAGACCTTATGGGTCCAGTTTATACTCCAGTTGATTATGACAGGTGGCCTAGATGGCCTAAGTGTTGCAGTTACAGAAGTCATTTAGCGGGCTTATCGATCAATCATGAATCGAGTGCCAGTTGCGCCCTACCCAGTTTTGGGGCGTGACATATACATCTACCATAACATAAATCAAACTTGTGCATATGAGTTGAACATGGAAACTGATTAGAGAATTAGGGCAACAACTGATACCTCAAACTGAAACTGAGTCGGTAGGGAACAAGTGAGGGTATCTAGCCATCATAGCTGTTTCGTCTACCCCATAGCTCCCTCAACGTGCTAATTTCTCCATAACACCTTTACCGAAGCTACTTCTTTGTTACTCAGCCTCTGAACCTGAAAATCCAAGATTTCAACTGGAACTTCCTCATAACTGAGGCTATCTCTGACATCAACACTTTCCACCGGGATAACTAAAGTTGGGTCGCCCAAGCACTTTTTCAAGAGCGATACTTGAAAAACGGGATGAACTGAAGATAACTCTGATGGAAAGTCCAACTCATACGCTACCTTACCAACTCTTCTCATAACCTAGTAAGGACCAACATAGTGGGGACTGAGTTTTCCTTTCCTTCCAAACTGCATGACTCCCTTCATGGGAGACACCTTCAAAGATACCCAATCATCCACCTTGAAGTCCAACTCTCTCTTCCTCACATCAACATATAACTTTTGACAACTCCGAGTAGTTTTCAACCTATCCCTTACCAACTGAACTTATACCATGGCCTAATGAACCGAATCTGGACCTATCATAGCTGCCTCACCAACCCCAAACCATCCGATAGGCGATATACATCTCCGCTCATAGAGAGCCTCGAACGATACCATTTGGATACTAGAGTGATAGTTGTTATTGTAAGAAAACTCAATCAAGGGAAAGTGATCATCCCAACTACCTTTAAAGTCCATCACACAAGCTCTCAACATTTCCTCAAGAGTCTGGATTGTCCGTTCTGCCTGACCATCCGTTTGCGGATGAAATGTTGTGCTGAGTTTAACCTGAGTCCCAAGCCCTTTTTGAAAAGATCGCCAAAATTGAGAGGTAAACTAAGTACCTTGGTTTGAGATAATAGAAGAGGGCACTCCATGTAACCGCAACAACTCTCAGATATACAGTTTGGCATAATCATCCGCTGAATCTATGGTTTTGACCGGTAGAAAGTGTGCAGTCTTGGTCAACCTGTCTACCACCACCCAAAAAGCTCCTGATGTCTAATGGGTTCACTGGTCTGGGCCAATTCTTCACCGCCTCAATTTTCTGAGAATCTACCCTTATGCCCTCACTCGATACCACATGGCCCAAAAATGCCACAGAGTCCAACCAAAACTCGCACTTCTAAACTTTGCATACAACTGACGATCCTTGAGGGTCTAAAGCACTACTCTCAAGTGGGCAGCATGCTCCTCCTCGCTCCAAGAGTATATAAGGATGTCATCAATGAACGAAATCACGAACATGTCTAAATATGCCCTGAACACCCTATTCATTAGATCCATAAAAGATGAAGGGGCATTAGTTAGTCCAAAATACATAACAACAAATTTTTAGTGACCATACCGAGTCCTGAAAGCGATTTTCGGGATGTCACTCTCCCGAACACTGAGCTGGTGATACCCGGATATGAGATCAATCTTGGAGAAACACTTGGCACCCTGAAGCTGGTCAATTAAATCATCGATCCTGGGTAAAGGATACTTGTTATTAACGGTGACCTTGTTTATCTTCCGATAGTCAATGCACATCCGAAGCGAACCATCCTTCTTCCGAACAAATAACACTAGTGCACCCTATGGAGACTTAATCGGCCTAATAAAGCCCTTATCTAACAGGTCCTTCAACTAATCTTTCAACTCTTCTAGGTCGGCTGGAGCCATTCGGTAGGGAGGAATAGATATATGTTGCATGTTGGGAAGAAGATCTATACCGAAATCAATCTTTCGCTCAGGAGGGACACTTGGAAAATCATTAGGAAAGACCTCTGGATACTCACGTACTACTGGTACTGACCGAATAGTCGGGGTTTCGAACTTGACATCCTTAAACCTAACTAGATGGTACATGCAACCCTTAGAAATTATCTTCCTGGCCTTAAATTAGGAAATGAATCAACCTACAGGCACAGCTGAACTACCCTTCCATTCTATGACTGGATCACCCAAAAATCTGAACTCTACGGCTCGGGTTCTACAATTAACTAAAGAATAGCAAGCAAATAGCCAATATATGCCGAGAATAACATCAAAATCGTCCATGGCTAAATCTATCAAATCTACTGAGGTGACCTTATAAAGGACTGAGACTGGGCAATCTCTATACACCCATCTAGCTATAACTGAGTCTCCTATTGGAGTGGAAACTGAGAAGGATTCTGAGAAGACATCGGGACTGACTCTAAAGCTACTGGCCACATATGGTGTCACAAAAGATAGGGTAGCCCACAGATCTAGCAAAGCATAAACATCAATATGGAAAACTCGCAACATACCAGTAACCACATCCGGGGAGACCTCCTACTCCTGACGGGAAGATAAAGCATAGAATCTGTTTTGGTGTTGACCACAAGCTGTGCTAGTAGATTCCTCCTAATGCGCTGAGCGTGCGGGAGGGGCTGCTGAAGTAGAAGCTAGGCCTCGGCCCCCAATCTAATCCTACCTCATAGCTGGACAATCTCGAAGCATATGTCCGGGCTGCCCACACACGAAACAAGCACCTAAACATGCCAAGCACTAGCCTGTGTGCCCTTGACCACACCTACGATAAGTTGGAATGCTAGAATCTGCGGGTCTACTACTCTGACGCCTCGAGCCTAATGCTCGCCCTCTCTGATCATGTCTAGGCCTAGATGGCACACTCAATGCTGAAGATGCTGGGGTTGATGATCTCTGGTGAGTTTGCTGTCAGTGTACACCACTGGACCTCTGCTGAGAGAATTTGTGATCCTCGGTCCTGGCACTCTTGGCCTCCCTCTCCCTCGAATATGCCGCCTCCATCTGCTGGGTGTACAACACTATGCGAGGGAAGTCCATATCCTGGTGAAGCATAGAAATCACACACTCCTTGTCCAAATACCCTTCTATATCATGCACAAATATGTTCACCCGCATCCTCTGGTTATCCACTAACTCCGGGGCATATTTCGATAGGCGGGTGAACTCAAGGGAATACTCTTGCACGGTCATCCTTCCCTGCTTCAAGTTTACAAACTCATCTGCCTTCATCTCCCGAGGGAAGAACCAATCTAGGAATGCAACCTGAAACTCCTCCCATATGATCGGACCTGCTCCTGCGACCCTGCTATCCATCCATTGGCGAAACCAAATATGTGCAACCCCCTTCAACTGGTAGGAGGCCAACTCTGCGCACTCAACACTACTCACCCCCATGACTTGGATGATTGATAACGCTCAAATTCACTCTTCTTAACAAAGTATGAAGCAAACGTTGTCAATAAAGAACCCATCTAGAGGTTGAGGTCAATCCCACAGAGAATATGGAAGGATATAGAAGAACACTAGTGCTTAAGCTTTTTAGTTTAAGAGGGGGGAATTTGTAAAAGTAATAAATAACAATGTTGAGAAATTGTTTGTTGTTTCTAAATTAATGCAACTAACTAGGGTAAGTGCTCCCCATAACTTCATAACCACAAGGCGTTTTATACTAGTGATTTATTCTTGTGCTTAGCATGCAATATCGGTAAGTTATAAATGGTTGGTCCCCTATTTAGATGATTATCACCACGCAACTTGGTCCGTCTATGGGTGTATGCTTTACTAAACCTTACCCTAGATATCAGATTAGCTATTCCCAGACAAGGACAAGCTATTAAATAAGGGTTGATAGCCTCAAATCTTCGTTATTAATCCCTTTTCCCATTCACTACCTCTTTGGTATGGTAAGTAAGAATAAGGCAAGTTCTAACGTTTTCAACCATTAAAAATTCAATTAAAATGAAGGAAGAAACAATACATGCATAAACTCCGTTCAAAAATCACTAAGTATTTTACCTATATGTATTAATTTTTCATGGTTCCCACAACCCTAGTTGTGGTGGTTTTAACCCATAATGTTTATAAGTAAATTAATAGATTTCATAAATAAAAGAAAAAATTAATACTTACAACGATGATAGGAAGAACTTACTTGATTAATGCAAAATTCGAAAGAACAACATTACAATCATATCTCAAATATGTCTTCTAACACGTCTTAAAATTTACTCTAAATATGTCTTCTAACACGTCTTAAAAGTTCGAAAGAACTTACTTGATTCTTAAAACTTGATAGATATTATATGAAAATAAAGGGTTATTTATAGTAGTAGATTTATGCGTTGCTTGTTCCTTGATGAATTTGACTTGGGATTTAAATTTCTTTTTCCTAGTTGAAGTAGGAATTGGTTTTTTGCCGTGTGAAACACTTGAGCCACATTGCACCTTCTATTTTCGAGTCCCTAGTGCCACATTGCACATGCCAACATGCCTGGAAGATGGTGTTGTGCGCATGCCAATGCACTGGGCAAGGCTGGCTAAGCGCCTGCCATCGCGCGACTTGTGCCATCCTTGTGCGGTTGGTCACTTCTATCTTTGATCTTTGCATTGTTCATTCCAACTTCTTCACATGTATTTCAAAGGCCTCAAATACATTCAAATCCATCATTTTAAGCCCTAAAAATTATCTAATCATGTGTATTAGTTATTTTCACAAATATATAACATAAACACATGCAAACACACATAAACTTGTTCTCACAACATAGTAAAATATGGGAAAAAATATGTCTATGAAGTGCATAAATACGCCCTTCATCAGTGATCTTGACAATCTCATCAATGAAATCATGCAAGTCCTCATCTACCTTGGACCCCAAGAACTCCGGCGGGTTCATCCTCCAGAAGTCTCTGACTTGAGCCGCCGCTGCATTGGCATGTTGTAAAACATGCACAACGGCCTGCTGGTAGATTTGAGCGGTCAAGGCCTGCGCAAGCATCTGAATAGCGGCCTGGAACTCAGTATGAGCGGCTGGCTCCGGTGCTTGAGGCTCCTGAATTAGTGGGGCTGGCTGATGCCCATCACCTTTCCATCCTCGTGGCCTTCACCACCTCCATTCCTCCTTCTGTTCATCCTTTGAGGATCCATGACTCTGCAATCATGAATGGCATGAGTTAGAAGGATAGAAAGACTTTTCATTACACGACATAGATCATGAAAGAAGGGAAGATTTCCTAAATGTCTCGTAGCCTCTTCTTCATAAGTGTGGCGCGCTTCACACCCATGAAGAAGACTCTACTTAACGCGGCTTTTAGACACCCTAGGATACTTCAAACCTATGGCTCTGATACCAAGTTTTTCACGACCCAAATGGAGGCCCGGATCATAGACACGGGACAAGGGACCCCGAGAGACCCCAAGTCGACCCATAGCATTGACGTGCCCGCAAGTGTACGGGTCGTGCAAGTAATATAGTGGCTCTTTTTAAGAACCGGATTATCGAACCCAAGAGACTGGACCCATTCCTCTAACTA
>JACEIK010001631.1:154934-183570 GCA_018107945.1 Datura stramonium | reverse complement strand
GCACAATTCCTCTTTGCCAACAACCAGTCTAGGCCAAGGGAGACCTCACGAGTCGTGAGGCCTGACCACGACTTGTGGTCATGACCGTGGTCTTCTCAACACCTCCTGCCAACCTTGCTGGACCACAAGTCACCTCATGACTCGTGGTCACTCCTCACGAGTCTCCTCACGGTTCATTCTGTGACCTGGTACAGATTTTCAATTTTTCACCATTTTGACTCCCTGGTCTAATCCTCGGGTTCCTGGGGTATAACATTATTGTTGGAAAAATTTCGGTAGAGTCTCCTCTGTAATATGGACTATCCGAAAACCTGAAACGCAGAAAAGTCCAACATAGGCATCTGACAGGATGCTACAAGCAACGATCTAATATAGCTCCATATCAAAAAAGCTAATAACTACACAATACTGATGATATAAGCACATGACAATGGGTAAACAACTATATCACCTCAACTGCATAACCTGAGTCAAGCCTGGAATAAGTGAGGATATCTAGACCTCATGTCGTCCTTTACTTCCCAGGTCATCTCTTCCACATTTCCGTTCCTCCATAGGATTTTAACGGAGGCTACATCTTTAGTTCTCGATTTACGAACCTGTCTATCTAGTATAGCAACTGGAGTCTCTTCGTAGGACAACTCTTCAGTAACTTGAACATCCTTGACTAGAATAACTCGGGACGAGTTCTCCTATGCATTTCGTAGCATTGACACGTGAAAGACTGGATTAGCGGATTCTAGCCTTGAAGGCAGTTCTAACTCATATGCCACTTGGCGTATTCACTGAAGGATTTGATATGGGCGAATGAACCTAGGGCTAAGCTTGCCCTTCTTGCCAAATCTCATCACGCCCTTCATCGGCGAAACTTTGAGAAATACCAAATCCTCAACGTTAAACTCCAAGTCTCTATGCCATACATCGAAATAGAACTTCTAATGACTTTGGGCTGTTAGCAACCATTCTCTAATAAGTTTTACCTTTTCTTCTGATTGATGTATCATATCAGGTTAGATCAACGTTGCCTCCCCTACTTCGAACCATCCTATGGGGGACATGCATTTCCGTCCATATAAAGCCTCATAGAGTGCCATCTGGATAGCCGAATGATAACTATTTTTTGTAAGAGAACTCAATAAGGGGTAAATGCTCGTCCCAACCCCTCCTAAGTCTAGCACACACACCCGTAGCATATCCTCGAGCGTCTGAATGGTGTGCTCTGCCTGACCTTCTGTCTGGGGATGGGAGGTTGTACTCAAATAACCTGCATCCCCAAACCTTTCTGAAATGACTGTCAGAATCTGGCTGTGAATTGTACCCCTCAGTCAGAAACAATAGATGTTCGGACATCGTGCAGCCAGACTATCTCCTTAATATACAACCCAACATAATCTTCAACTGAAAATGTAGTCCTGACTAGCAAGAAATAGGCTGATTTCGTAAATCTATCAATAATGAACCAAATGGAGTCAAATTTATGCCTGGTGCGAGGTAACCCTATTACAAAGTCCATATTAATTGCTTCCAATTTCCATATAGGTATCGCTATCTCCTGAGTCAGCCTGCCAGGTTTCTGATGCTCAGCTTTCACTTGCTGGCAATTAGGACACTGTGCTACAAACTCCGCTACACCTTTCTTTATTTCAGGCCACAAGTATATCTCCTTTATATCATGGTACATATTCGTCGAGCCTGGGGGAAGAGAGTAATGAGAATAATGTACCTTTGTCATGATCTGCTGGCAGAGCCTTACTACATCTGGAACGTAAAGTCGACCTCTAGATCTTAAGACCCCATCTTCTGCTAACTCAAAGGCCGATAATTTTCCCTGCTAAACCTTCTCTCTGAGCTGTACTAGACTAAGGTCCTCATACCGTCACTCCTTCACCTCTACAACTAGGTATGACATTGTTGTATTCTAGATCACAACCCTATTATCTTCTGAATCCACCACCTGGACTGCTAAATTGGCTAACTGGTGCAGCTCTTGAGCCATTTCTTGTTGTTCTGGCCTCAAATATGCTAGACTGCCCTTGGATCTGCGGCTAAGGGCATTGTCTATAATGTTAGCCTTCCTAGGGTGATACAATATGTTCATATCATAGTCTTTCAGCAATTCCAGCCAACAACGTTGTCGCAAATTCAACTCTTTTAGTGTAAAGATATACTGGAGGCTTTTATGACCAGTAAAGATGTCCACATGCATACCATACAAATAATTCCTCCATATTTTCAAGGCATGAACCACCGCAGCTAACTCTAAATCATGGGTGGGGTAGATAGTTCTTTTTGTGCTTCCTTAGCTTCCTCGAAGCATAAGTAATCACCTTACCCTATTGCATCAGAACACACTCTAACCCAATGCCTAAAGCGTCATAGTATACAACATAGCCCTCTAAACCTTCCAATAAGGCCAATACTGGTGCATATGTCAACCTATTTTTCAGCTCTTGAAAACTCTACTCCTCACAAGCCTCGGTCTAGTGAAATTTAGCTGCCTTTAGAGTCAACCTTGTCAACGGTGCTGATGAGGCAGAAAATCCTTCCATGAACCTTCGATAATACCTGGCTAACCCCAGGAAACTGCGAACCTCTGTTGGAGTCGTAGGTCTAGCCCATGTCTTTACTGCCTTGATTTTTCTATGAGTCAAACTGGATACCTGCATCTGATACAATATGTCCCAAGAAAGCTACCGAATTCAACCAGAACTCACATTTTGAGAACTTCACATATAACCGGCATTCTCTGAGGATCTGGAGTACCGTTCACAGATGATCTCTATGTTCATCAATGAACACTATCAAAAATATATCTAAATATGGTCTGAAGATGCTATTCATCATATCTATAAACACTGCTAGTGCATTCGTCAATCCAAAGGACATGACCAAGAATTCAAAATGACCATACCTAGTCCTAAAAGTTGTCTTCGGAATATCCTTCTCTCGAACTCGCACTTGATGATACTCAGACCATAAATCAATTTTGGAGAAATATTTCGCTCCCTGCAGCTAATCAAACAAATCATCTATCCTTGAAAGAGGATATTTATTCTTTATAGTGACTTTATTCAACTGCCAAAAATCTATACATATTTGTAGGGAGCCATCTTTCTTTCTTACAAACAGAATTGGCGCACCCCACGGTGAAGCACTCAGGCTGATAAAGCCCTTGTCTAGAAAATCTTTCAACTGCTTTTTCAATTCCCTCAGCTCGACAGGAGCCATTCAATACGGAGGGATGGATATAGGTTGCATGCCTAGTGGCAAGCGATAAAGAAGTCGATCTCACGCTCTGGGGGAATACAGGAAGCTCTTCTAGAAACTCACTAACCACCAAGATGGACTGAAGAGTCGGGGATTCTGCTTGCATATCCTGAATCCTAACAATATGGTACATACATCCCCTCGCTATTAACTTTCTCACCCAAAGATAGGATATGAACCTACCTTTTGGTGTAGCCGCATTGCCTTTCCATTCTCACACTGCCTCCCATGGAAAGTGAAATTGGATTGTCCTAGTCAAACACTCCACATTGGCATAACATGGCGCTAGCCAATCCATACCCATAATTACATCAAAATCAATCATTTCTAGCTCCACTAAATCAGCTAAGGTCTAGCGACCGACAATCTCTACTGTACAACCCTGGTAAATTCTCTTAGCAACAATAGAGTCACTGATGGGTGTAGACACCAAGAATGGTTGCTGAAGCAATTCTGGTGTTAAACCAAACTCCCTAGCCACTAACAGAGTAACATAGGACAAAGTGGAGTCTGGGTCTATCAAAGCAGAAATGGAGTGAAAGAAAACATCCATCATACCTGTCACAGCATCTGGTGACGATTCTGACTCCTATCGCCCAGATAAAGAAAAAGTGTGATCCGAACCACTGCTAGAACTAGATACCCCTAATCTACCTCGGCCTCTGCCGACTGGAGTTGAGGGTCTATGCCCTGCAAAAGGTGCTGGAGCATGTAATCCTGTTGTGGTCCTATTCTGCTAGTCCCGGTCACCCTGATCTCTGGTCGGACAATTCCTCATAATATGGCCCTCCTGTCCATAAGTATAACAAGCAGTGGAGCCATACATGCACCTTCCAAAATGTCGTTGATTGCAAATGGTACAATGTGGTATAGTGGGCCTGCTCTGATCTGATCCCCTCCACTGCTAGGAACCTGATGCTCGTGAGCTCTCACTGGCACCTAACTGTCCACGACAATTTTATCTACCACTCTGCTGTTTCTAGGGTGGAGGTTTGGGTTGCCTACCTGATAGTCGCGGCCTGGGTCTGCCATGAAATTCTTTTTGCATGTTAGTGGGCTTAGACCTTCGGCGTTGTTCCTAGTTCGCCCTTCCCACCTCATACTAACGCCGCCTAATCCCTTCGATAGTTTGAGCTAAATCCTGAACGCGAGCAATGTCCATATCCTCTTGTAAGGTAGCTGTAACACAGGTTTCCACATAATCTAGAAGTAGCCCCATGATAAATGTGATGTACCCTGGCTGGCATGGTATCCACAAATAAGTTTATATACATAATGAGTTTCATGATATGAAGCTGAGTTTTTTGGAGTCGTGGAGTACGATTGGGATCGTTGACTGACTATCATTCTGAGAACCGAATATAAGCATGAGTAAGGAGTGATGTCGACTGAAACATAAGGGAAAACATTTGAATAGGAATGGATTGACATCCCATAGATATTATCTCTAGAACTTCCTTACTAGAAACAACTCAAGATTTGACTTGGCCCTTCGACTTATCATCTCTCCCTTAACTTAAAGTCATCATCTAAGTCCCTTGGATCCTTCCTTAACGATTGGCTGACATCACTAACTCTTTACTTCCCATCTACCTCTAAGACTATCACTAAAGGCTTCATGCTCATAACCATTTCACACCATCTACGGGATAATTCTCATACTGGAATTGCTAAAGGGGTCTTATACCTCATACTGTGGCTCTTGGGCCTAACATATGAAAGGATCAATCAGAAAAAGCTCATAATATACCAGTGAATACATCGGGTGAGCACTCCTTCTCCTGACAGAATAAAAGTGTATAAAATCTATTCTGGAGCTGGCCACCACCTACACTAGAAGATGCGCCCGACTGAGATGGACAAGCTGTTGGAGCTTCTGAAGTGGTGGCTGGGACACGGCCTCTACTGTCACCCTATTTAGATAAAGGGCAATCCTTGTGCATATGTCCAACCTTCCCACTCTCGAAGCAAAAATATGAGCCAACTAAGCACTTCCTGGGTGGTTCCTACCACAATTCCTGCAAGTTGTGAAAGTGCGCTCCCCTAACATACTCCCTTGACCCCTAGAGACTGATGTTCTACCTCTTTGAACACCTCGAGGCCTAGATGGTACACTAGCCAATGATGGGGCTGGGGCTGACGACCTTTGATGAAACTGTGATCGGTGTCTGCCACTTTCCCTCTATTGTGAAACCTCAAAGTTTCCTATCCTGGCTCTCTTGTTCCCCTTTTTTGTTCCCCTAAACTTCCTATCCGCCTTTGGATGATGGAACATAGATAGGCCCATCTTAGTAAAGTCTCAAACCCTAGTAGCTACCGTCCCTCCGGTAGTGTTAGTAAGTGTGGTAGTCTGCTGGTTAAGCTGAGTGGTCATGGCCTGTATTAACACTCTGAAGGTAGCCTCAAGCTTCGTAAACATAAGTTGCCCACCAAGGGGGCCTACTGGAGTTGGTGGGGATGGTGGATTTCCATTGTTGTTTCCTCTTCCATTGTCTCTTCTGGGAGCCATTCTCTGTAATCGCGTATAGCATGAGTTAGAATAGGATAGAGAGTTGAACTTCATAGCACGAGATAGGATCATGAAAGAAGGGAAGTTTCCTAAAATGTCTCATAGTCTCTTCCTCATAAGTGTGGCGTGTTTCACACCCATGAAAAAGACTCTACCTAATGCAGCTTTCAGACACCCTTGGACACACCTAAACCTAATGATCCGATACAAAGTTTGTCACAACCCGAGTTGAGACACTGGACCTAGAACCATGAATGGCTCCAAGCTAACCCAGGTTACATACATAACATGACTTAAGAGTATAATCAAATGGAAATTAACATAATCATGGATAAACTGAGGTCTAAATATCATAAAGCATGAATAAAAGCAAAAATATCACAACGCTAGGTCACAATAGCTGAACATACTAACTCTATGTCCAAAAGCCTCTACTATCTGATGAGCTGTTGGGACAAGCCCCCAGCTAAATCCAAAGTCAAAAACTAAAAAAAGGTAAAAGAACTGAAATAAAGTTAATAACTCTAGTCCTCAAAAGATGAGGGCTCACCACTGCTAACTGATCAAGTCTGGAATGTATCTAGCCGCGGGGCTTAGTCTGAGTACCTGAATCTATATGATGAAATGATATAGCATAGAGTATGCGGTCAGTACTTTGAATGTACCGAGTATGTAAGGTAAGTAAAACATCCTGGTAAAATGTTAGTCTAAAATCATAGATATAAAACAAGATAGAACATGAGAGTAAGGACATCATGCTAAAACAATTTACTCGAAGTAATCATAATCATGAGATATTCATATAAGCTGAACATAATGACCCAAAGTTTAGAAATAGAAATCATATCATGTACCATACATGATTCATAGGTGAAAATTCATAAACTGCTCAATAGGTCAAATATTTTATAAAAAATAATATTGTAAATCATGAACATAAGTATCTTAAAAAATGAGGAACAATGAGAGTCTCATCATAACCAACACCATCATGATAGAGCTTACATGATGTCCCAAATATCTTGTTCAAGTGGGCAGAGCGATCCTAAGCCTTACCGGGGCAAAGAACGATCAAGTTGTGATATCACGAGTGTGCCCTCGAGCGAGGAAAGTACTCTATTGAGAGGTCCTAAATGTATAGCTACGTCGGCGCGTAGTTTATTAGACCAGGTCCTCGGACTAACTGGCCTACTCGGTGCTAGACACTACTCCCAAAAATATGTATATAGCTCATGAAGATAACTTGGGATTCTCAACTACAAAACATCTCTTTAAAACATATCTTGTAAGCATCAGTTAAATATCAGAATGAAACATACTTGACTTTTTATATGGGCTTGCCCAAATAATGAAATTATGCATACTTGAATAAGGCTTCATAACTTGAAATCATGAAATCATAAGCTTGAGAGTTTTAAAACATTCATACATACTTTGATATTGCATCATACTAGAAATCATGGGCTCATAACTTGAAATTCATGAATCGTGCATAAAAGGGCAAAATCATCATAAACATTAAATCATGAATTAGTAAGTAAATTGAGAGTCAAATTTACCCTAATAGTCATAAATCATTAATTGAAACATGAGAGAATCACACCTATAGAGATATCATGAAAAATCGCATGAAATTGGGTTAAACCCTAGAATTTCATATAAACATGCTTAGAGACTTGAAATCATGAGAGATGGAAGAAATTGGGCATGCGAGTGGAAGGATTTTCCCCATTCAACACTACATACCTTATATTTGGCCTCACAACTATCAACATGAAGCTACAATCCTCTTATAACGCCAATCTGTAATAATTTTATGGATAGAAACTACAATTAATAGCTTAACGACGAAATCCAAGTCATAGAGGCATTTCATTGAACACCAGGAGTGCATCGGAAGTTCAAGCCTCATATGAGTGGGGTGTCCTAATAACCACTTCTTTCTACAACCCCTTAACAACAAGCATAACCATTACAAATCCAACCAAAACAACCACATCCATCCTAAATACCAAAATAATCCCATAAACTCTAACCCTAGGTCATCACATGAACTCATGGCTTCCTAGCCCCATCCCATGAGTCCTGACCTTAGAACATCCCTAAGGAGTAGAACGTCCCATATAAGGTATTTGGAGAGTTACTTACCTTTGAGGAATTAGGAGTGCTCAAGATTTCAAGTCTTGGAACTCAAAGATTATTCTTGACCTTGCTACAGATAGGAAGATGATTTTGATGTTAGAATCATGAATAAATTCCTAGATTTAGGTTGCAATAGGTTGGAGAATAATTAACTAGCCTTATGAGGGTTTAAGAGAGCTCTTGGAACTAATAAGGTTGATTTGGAGGTGGAATAATGCAAACAAATTGTTTAAGGTGACTATTAAAAGCCTTGAAACCTCCATGTGACACACCAAGTGATGGGTCGTCAGTCCCCAACAGCCCGTCAACTTGCCCGTCACTTTGGGTTGGAAATTTTGCTGATTCTAGTTAAGTTTGATGGACCAAACTTGACAGTCCGTTGGGTGGTTGACAGACCATCACTCTGGTCGTCACACCTGACAATGCTCCACTAAATTGCTCATAACTTCTTACTCTAAACTCCAATTAACGCAAGGTCAGATGCATTGGAAAGAAGACTCAAAGGAAACAATTTGATGTGTTGGATCACCCAAAATAATTTTGTAGCTTAGGTGTTATGATCTTTTGAAATTGACCCTCTTAAGAACTTAAATGAAAACCCAATCGGTAGGAAAGCTCTCAACTCAACTTTATGCTAGAGGTTCCAATATGACCTTGATTCACGTCCAATGCACTTCCCACACTTAAGAATCTATCTTAAAACTTAGTTTCTCTAAATTTTACCCTCCCAAACACTTATGGTTGTGGACTAAGGTTGGGAACTTCCATTATATGGTCCTTACTTTACCCATTCATGATGAAAGTCACAAAAATCAATATTTTCAATTCCTAAACAACTCCAAACTTCCTTAACACATTATAACTCCTAATTTTTACTCCTTCAAGAACTTAAGATTCATCAATTTTTTGAGTCGATTTCACCCACATACATGGAAAGGTCCAAATCTTAGTATAATGGTACAAGGTATTACAATATCTCCCCCTTGGGATCATTCGTCCTCGAACAATGGTTACGAGCACTAATAGATTCTAACTCTAGAATTTCCCAAAAATCCGACAAAGTTTATTTATAAGTAGAGTTATCCCAAATTCTCAAACCTATGCCAGATAACCAGAAACATTATCATAAGCCTCACGAGGAATCACATAATGCTTAACATTAAAGAACATATAAGTAACATACACATTACTCCTCTTGGCCCACCTTAAAACATCAAGAAGGAAATTCTCCCTTAAACTTATCTATACCTTCATTCATCCTTGATAACGTCCAAAATATATCCTTCATGCAAAGAATATACACAGTCGAAGTATCAGAATAAGTAACCCGACGAGTGCCGGGGTCGAATCCCACGAGGACTAGGGAATAATAGTTACAAGTGTTGATTAAGAAATTGACGTTAGCTTGCACCACATAGATTTAATATAGAAACAAATAAAATTGTGGGAGTTGAAATTTTCAAAGAATTGTATTGGTTGATTTAGTGAAATAAAACAGCAAGATCAGCTAAGTTGTCAACAGGGATGTGAAAGACTAGAGGTGCGGTGTAGATGAAATACTAACTAGATCGGGACATGTCAGGTCATATTATGAGTTCAACAAGTGTAAATAATCTCAGGAAGTGGGTAACAACAGCTTTTTCAGCCTTCTAATTACCTCTCACTAGAGTTTTGTTAAACATCTAGTCACATTGTTGCCTCCCCCGTCAACGAAAAAGGTAAGAGTCTCAACCTGATTAACTCTTGACGGATATTTGTTATATTGAAGGGCTGGCATATTTCCAAGAAGTTTCTCAAATGATGATTCGCATCCTCACTTGGTTTTCCCCAAAGAGCCCCTTCATTTGCAACAGGTGAAGCATGGTGCTTGTGACATGAAACACTACATTCCCTATCGTCGGTGGTAGGTGAGTGGCTCCTGTAACTTCTGGCATCACCGAATTATGTTCCTCGAGTTCCATGTTACCCTCCACTGAGTTATCCCCTGCCTAGGAGTGATGACTCATGTGGTTATGAGATCCTAACAACATAGCAAACTCACGTTAAGTAGCTACAATGCAAAACTATTTCAACTTAACAATCAACACAAGATCATCAAACGCTAGTCCCTAGCAACGGCACCATTTTTGATAACGTCCAAAATATATCCTTAATGCAAAGAATATACACGGCCGAAGTATCAAAATAAGTAGCCCAACAAGTGTCAGGGTTGAATCCCACAAGGACTAGGGAATAATAGTTATAAGCGTCGATTGAAAAATTGACGTTAGCTTGCACCACCTAGATTCGGTATAAAAACAAATAAAATTTGGGGAGTTGAAATTTTCATAGAATTGTATTGGTTGATTTAGTGAATAAAACAGCAAGATCATCAAAGTTGTCAACAAGGATGTGAAAGACTAGAGATGCAGTGTAGATGAAATACTAACTAGATCGGGACATGTCAAGTCATCTTGAGTCCAACAAGCGTAAATAATCTCGGGAAGTGGGTAATCATAGATTTTAAGCCTTTTAATTACCTCTCACTAGAGTTTTGTCAAACCTCTAGTCACAATTTAGCTCAACCCAATTTGATTTGGATTAGCAACTGCACTAATTTCTAGCTATTAGCTGCTAATAAGGAATGAGAATGCAATTTCAGCTATTTCTAGTCCAATTTCACACTCTCTTCTCCATACCCACTACTAAATTCTCTTACAATGCTTAATTATTCTTTTACAAGTAACAATCAAGCAAGAATAGATAGACCCATATCATAAGCAATGGATCTTCTTTTAGATTGAAGTGTATCTAATAGATTTACACTAGTATGAACAATATGAAGATGACTCTAGCAATACTCAATCCAATTAAGTATTCATCATCACACACCTCTAGTTAATGATTTTAGCTACTCATAGTTAAGAAATTCAAAAACACATTCATCAATAGAATCATTGAATTTAATAGCAAGAGTAGAAAAATAAACTTCACAAAATAATCTCCAATGATAGCTGAAACTTACTAGTATAAAGAAGAAAAGAGTAGAGTACTTTCTACAATTTTCAATTAGCATCTCCCTACCTCAACTAAGAGAATATTCTTTAGCTAAAAAGGGAAACAATGACGTGATGTAAGCTTTGTTCTCTCTCAATATCTCTATTTCTATCTCTCCTTCTACCTCTCCCTGTACAAAGTACTTTATCTTCTATTTATATACTGAAAAGTAGGGAACTTTTTATCTCTTTTCCAGTGTTGGACGATTATGCCCCCATAACCAACCGGCAGAGACACCGGCGGTTTGCTGGTTCCAATCCGTGAACCGCCGGATGTCTTTTCTGCATCCTCACTAAATTCCAGTGAATATCGACGGTTCACCCGATGCTTCGCCGATACAAATTCGTGAATCGTCGGGTCTTCAAGCAATTTTTCAGAACTTTGGGTATCTTTTAGCGACTGAACCAGTGACTCGCTGCTTGCAAGTCACGAACCGCCGAAGGCATTAATTCTCTAAGGTAGTGATGTTCAGCCTTTAGCCAGCGTCTCGCCGGTTTTCATCTGCAAATTGCCGATTCACTCTCACTCCCTTCTTTTTGCTCAATTTTTGCTTTTTTCTTTACATTTAGTCATCTGCACACAACAAAAGAAAAAATGGGCATAAAATCCAAATAATTAACTCAAGAACGAAAAAACTCATGTTTTAGAGCCTAATGAGTTGGTAAATTACCAACTCATCATGCCTCATTTCTTTTTTTTAATCACTCCCTCTTTCTTAGGATTTAAGCCTCATTTCATCATTTATCTTGTCACTAACATTTAGGGAGAATGTGTGCCAAAGAGAGGTATTAAGAACGGTCTTAAGGCTTGTAATGTGGTTGCCAAAGAAAGGGTCTAAGGCTTAACATTGGCCAACAAAGATCAATGCTCATGGAGGGAATATGGGTGAAGTGAATAGACAAAGGAAAGCCTAAAATCATGTTCTTGGCGCAACTACATCTAGGATTTCTCCTTGAATCACATTTGGGGCAAGTTCTAGACAAGATGTAATGCATGAGATTGATCAAAAATTTCCTCACTACACAAGGAATCACCCTTAAAGGGTATACAAGAGTCATTCTCCACACAAGACATCAAATTAGGACATCAAAGCAAGAAAACATCATAAGTCAAGCAAAGAATTTTCAACGTATAACAAAGAATGCTATGCTACGGTGCCAACACTTGCTCATAATCTTCATTTTCATGCCCTTATTTTAAAATTCCATTTCAACAATTTTTTCGGTGGTTCCTCTCAAAACAACTTCATAAAAGACTCAAAACAACATGGCATTTTCCCTTAATAATGTCGTCACTCAATCTATCATCGGAAAATACCAACTCGGTTCGAGAACAAAAATAAACAAAAATAAAAAAATGCTCCTTGGAAAAGAACCATGGTCTAAAGAAAACCCTTGGAGTTTTAATTACTACACTACTATTTACAATGGCGAAAAAGGAACAAGACTTTGGGTCATTTCATTCAAGATTACACAATTCAAAACAAAGACCCCATTTGATCTCCAGCCATCACCCGTCAAGAACATTTTCAGCACCCCAAAAATTTCAACATCCAAAGAGAAAGAATCATCCCACCCCAAACTTAAATTAGAAATTACCCCCAATGTATCCAAAGAAAAGACAAGAAAGTGAAAGAGGCCTTCTGATTAAGTTAGTGATTGGGCCGAAGCTTCCAAGTATACATGGAAGCATCAGAATGCCAAGAAGCTATCTCTTCAGCCATAGGATGTTGTGGATCAGGTTGGAGTGCTAGAGGTTGCCCGGGGCCTTGCACCACCCAATTATCCGGTAAAGTGTGAAGCTCATGATAATACATCGCTGCCACTCTACTTGGTGTTCAAGAAGGATCAACATCATACACCAAGCGCATTGGAGGTGGAGGAGGGCAGCTATGATAGGGTTCCTCATCGAACACTAATTCTCAATCACTTCCATAACCTACCCACCAATCATCCGGCGGGCTTCTGGGTGCTTCAGGCACCGCCTCATGTTCACAAGGGTTTGGTTGGCTAATGGATGGAGATGCAGTGAGTGCAGCCACCTCTTGTTTTAAAGTACCCACTTCACTTTCAAGGACATCAACTATAGAGAATAGGCTGGCCAATTTGTCTTTAGCAGGATGCAATGCTTTCTTGATGGCACTCTGTATCATGGACGAAATGGCCTTGACTAACTGCACCAACTGGTTCTCATGAATTTTGGCCCTTTGTGCAATGTTGAGCAAATCAGGAGGTGGAGAATTGTGGAACTCGGTTGTATGGAGTGGGGCGGTTGTGTGAGTGGATGCCGAAGGTGATGGTGGAGTCATGTTCCCTGTATACTTTGCCCGCTTCATAACTGGAGCCTCTTTGTCGATTTTGGTGGCCAATGTAATCACATTGTTGGCCTACACATTCCTATCCAATGGCCAGAACAAAGGACAAGCCGCCCGCATACATAACCTACTCACCCGATTAGGGAATGGCAATGTTTTGGCTTGTGACTTGGCCTTTCATTTGACTGATCGGCAATAATCTCCCCCACATTGATGTGCACATGATCCATTATGCAAGCAAGGAGAATGGAAACTTCAATTGGAACTTTCGATGTATTCTAAGAGGGTATTAGCCTCGAACAAACAAATCTAACCACATACGGGCTTCAAATTTTAAATGACACCGATGAATGAGGCCCTTAGAAATAGCGCAATGTGATCACCCTTTTGCACTCAATTTGTCTACCCATTGGAATTGGTTTTCTTTGTCCTCCACTTTATTGCAAAATATTGGGTGAGACGGGATCGGCTCATCCCAATCAATTAAATTGATTGCTTCAGGAGTTACAGATACCTCTTGCCCTCGCACCCATACCGATGCTAGGCACGAGAATGCTTCAGTGCATCCCCTATGCTTCACCAGTTGTTGCCTTGCCCGATATGATGCATAGAATTCCCACACCAACTTTGTAAGATATGGGTCAACTAGTATGGTAAATGGGCCCCAATAGCGCATCCCAATCTGGTAGTAGATATCTGGGCATGCAGTCTTGAAAGATTCCACATCAAACTGGGCTTCTGCATGGATGACACGCTTCTCCTTAAAAGCAATATAAAACTCCTTCATTCCTTCCAGCCTGAACCTAACTTGGGGGGTATTGGTGTGTACTGATGCGTGGCCTGTATGAGAGTGCGGGGAGATAGACATGATGTTGCAAATGTAGGTTAGTAGTGTGCCATTATTTGTAACTCAAGAATAAGGCAAACATAAGAAATTAAGTAAGACTTTAATAAGTTCAGGTGCCAATGGTGAACCATCGGTGACAGGCAGTTACATTTCGTTAGTCGTTGATGACTCGCCGATAGGCACAGTGAGTAAGAAACTTTGGGCAGATCGGTGTTTTGCCAGCGAACCACCATTGGTGATTCGCTAGCCACTATTCTGAGTCTGTTCACCCACCAATCACCTCCATATAAATGCAAACCAATCACACTCATATCTCCGCAAAAATGACAAATATCCCTTAAGAAAGGTGTCAATCAATTTATCCTTGGGCAATTCACCCGGGTATGCAGATTATACCCGGATACTTCGTGACCACAACAAAACCACATTCACTCACATATAGCAGAGAAACAAAACAAAATATGATAAACATGACAAGATAAAAGTATTACTAATGTTGTTAGGACCTTTCAAGCATGAGTTATAGAATTCTTACTTCCAATGGGTTGTGCTTGTGAAGCTTTATGGAGGAATGAAGAAGATGAAGGCAATTGGGGGTTTTTAAATTGAAAAGGCGGGGCAGTTGAATGGGTGTTTGGGGTGGTAGTTATTAATAAGTGTTAGGTGGAAAGTAATGGGTATTTTGGGAAAAGGGTGACCTGGAGAGGAGATGAAAGAAAATAGGAGAATGGAAAAGTTTTTGGGGATTTTTGAGACAAGGCTATTCCACCGTGGGCCACACCGGCGGTCGCCAAACTGAGTTGGAGGTTCGCCGATGTGTCCGCTGCTAACATTACCTATACACGACTCGGGGTGAAAATTCGGTGGTTGATCGGTGTTTCACAGGGTGAGGAGCCGATGCCTGATCCATTGTCAGGTACTCTGGTTGATAGCGGCGACAAATCGGCGGTCCACGCTTTGACATGGCGCTTCGTAGATTGGGCCGCCGGTTCACCTTGAAACCTTCAGTTTGCTGGATAGGATCGGGGCCCCAGCAGCGCTTCATGAAGTACCATGGGCAGTTCGCCGGTTTCAGTCGCCGGTTTTCCTTGAATCCTTCAATGCACTGGCAGATCGGCGCCTAAACTGCGCTTCACGCTAATCGATCGGCGTTTCGCCGGTTGCAAAGCCAATCTGTTACTCTTTCTAAAGTGCACCCTTCCATCCTAAGAAAAATAAAAAACAATAAAACATATAAGAAGAATCAAAAAAATGAAAGATTTTTGGGTTTCCTCCCAAGGAGCGCCATATTTAAAGTCATGGCACGAAGAAAGTTCCTCCAGGCCTACGAATCATCCAGATACACCACCTTTATTCGGCCAACTTCTTCCAACACCCCCAAATATCTTTTAACCCGTTGACTATTTACTTTGAACTTGCTCCCATTCTCACTATGGATTTCAATGGCTCCTTTCTCGTACACCTGAGATACCTTAAAAGGCCCTGACCATTTAGACTTTAGCTATCCAGGGAATAGCCGTAGTCGGGAATTGAACAGCAACACCCAATCCCCTGGAACAAAACTATGCTGCAACACTTTTCGGTCATGATAGTATTTCATTCTGGCTTTGTAAATTGTTGCAGTCTCATATGCCTTCATTCTGAATTCATCCATATCATGTAAATTATGGATTTGACCTTGGATAGCTCTTCCCTATTCCAGGTTTAAACTTCTCAATGCCCACAAAGCTTTGTGTTCTAGCTCCACCGGTAGGTGACATGCTTTACCAAACACCAGTTGGTAAGGAGACATTCCAATCAGTGTTTTAAATGTAGTCTGATATGCCCACAATGCATCATCTAACTTCCGCACCCAATCGGTTCTGTTCACATTGACTGTTTTAGTCAAGATGGACTTTATTTCCCAGTTTGAAACTTCCACTTGTTCGCTGGTCTGCGGGTGATACGGGGTAGCCACTTTATGCTTCACACCATATTTAGCTAGTTGTGTGATGAACACCTGGTTGCAAAAATGAGAACCTCTATCGCTAATGATAGCTCTAGGGGTACCGAATCGCGAGAAGATATGTTTCTATTAAAAAATTGTTACACTTCTCCCTTCATTGTTTGGTAATGCAACAGCTTCCACCCATTTGAAAACATAATCCACCGTCACAAAGATGTATTTGTTCCCATAAGAACTTACAAAAGGACCCATAAAGTTGATCCCCCATACATCAAACAACTCAACCTCTAAGATTGGTGCTAGCGGAAGTTCATGCCGCCGTGAAATACTCCCTGTCCTCTGGCATCGATCACATTGCTTCACAAAGTCATGTGCATCCTGATGTAATGTAGGCTAATAAAACCCACATTGCAACACCTTGGCCATTGTTCGCACACTCCCATAATGACCTCCCACAGGGGAAGAGTGGCAAGCCTCTAGAATTGGGACCATATCTACTTCCGGAACACACCACCGAATTAACCCATCTGCACAACTTCAGAAGAGGTAAGGTTCATCCCAAAAGAATTTCCGAACATCATGCATGAATTTCTTCTTTTGCTGAAAATTCAATCCTTCGGGTACAATGCTGCTGGCCAGGTATGTCATGATCCGAACGTAGACCCGAAATGTAACACGAGACAAGGAGACCCGAGAGACTCAAAGTTGACCCATGGCATGAATGTTCATCTAACTTCATATCGTAAAAATGGAATACTTAACATATCAACATATCAAAAGCATGAACATAACATAGTATAGCGTGATAACCGATAGTACTACATGTAATCTGAAAGCCTCTAACGTAACAGGTGGGTTGATGGGACAACATCCCCAACAAACCCGGAAAAGTGAAACTAAAAGAAACATCAATGTCTGAATCAAATGGTCCTTGGAGAAGGAGGACTCACCAACAAGTTGGATGCTAAACTCCGTGACAAGCTAATAACGATGTTGAATCAGAAGATCGGAGCCTATATCATAAAACGATACAGCATAGAGTATGCGGTCAGTACATGGAATGTACCGAATATGCAAGGTAAGTAAAACAAACATTTAAAAATACATAAAAGCTCAAAAATGAACATAAGAGAAGGACATCATGCTCGTATCATAAATATCATAAGATAACATAAGGCTCAAGGTTTCCAAATCGTTCATAAACCATTCATTATAATAGTCATAAGAGAAACTTCATTAAAAACATCACCTGAGCCAAATAACATAAACATACAATGCATAAAAGATGCGGAACAATGGGAGGACTCGTCATAACTGACACCATCATGGTAGAGCCTTTCATGATGCCCCAACTATCTCACTCAAGTGGGTAGAATCACCCCTGGCTTTCCAGGCGAGGGATGTTGCATTATGTGTTATCAAGAAAGAGGGGACCATTATCATTGTAATGTATCTTTATAAACCAACAGTGGCACGTGGTTATGTGACACCGATGTGGTCTTTTGAATGTCGAACTGCTCGGTTCTAGACACGGCTCCCAAAAACATGCACATTAGGCTCATATATAAATCAAAAACATCATTCATTAAGATTCATGACTAAATAAACATTTATCATTCATTAATCCCCATTAAAACATGATTAGCCAAGAATCAAAGGCCCTTTAGTCGTCCAACATCATAAATTGATAAATCATGAGATCCATTCCATAAATCATAAATCATTCTTGAACGTGTGGAAATTTTCCAACACTTTAACATGCTTTACAATACTCAATTCATTCGAAGACATGCTTATAAACATGGGTAACTTGAAAACATGCTTTTGATCATCAATAATTCATAATACTTGAACATTCATCATAAACTTTGACTTTCATGAACTTTTCATAAATGGGAAATTTGATTTATAAAACTTGAAACATGATTTTAATAAAAACAACACAACACTTGCTCATAATTCGTAATTCAATAATAGTAACTCAATTAGATCAAGCCCGTGTAGAGAAATCAAATTTTTATGCATTGGGTAAAAACCCCATAGATTTTAGATAGGAGTTTTCATAAATTGAAAGAGAGTGGGAATAGGTGTGAAAGGATTCACCTATTCATAACTCTATATACCTGGGAAAAATCAATTCTCCCCAATCCTTAAAAGCCCAAAGGAAATTAATGAAGAAAACCTTTAAGACAAGCTTGATCACCTCCTCAATCCTTCAACTTTGCATGCATGAGAATGAATAAGCCTAGGGGGGTTTTACCATCAATAAACACTGATTTTCGAGCCTTAAATGACGTAGTTTAGGACCCTAGGACATAGGAAGGATGAATATGCCCTTAATGAAAAACCCTGAAAAATTTGCACTGGCGAACTAACGGACGACCTAACGGGTCGTTGGAGGATTCCACGACTTGTGGTATCCATCCGTCGTCTACACTGTCAAAATTCTTGATCTCAGATTCTTCCCCACGACTCGACATGATGAGTCGTCCTTTCATACCACGGATCATTACATCATCTATTGCTTCCTCCTTCCAGTTCCTGCTCTAATCCTTCCAACGAGCCTCACCACGACTCATTACAACCTCCAACGAGTCGTGGTTGCCTCCTGTTAGGTAGACAGTAAAATATAGCTATCCCCATCCCACGACTGGTGACCACGACCCGTTACTTCTCACGACGAGCCATGGGATGACCTGTTACTTCCCCTAATACTGAAGCCCATTTCTCACCACGACTCATAGAAATGACTCATTGTATCAAAAAATGGGTCGTTACTTCACCCATTGTTACCCATTAAGACTAGACCAAAACATCCCACAACTGCTTCCCACGGGTCATTGGTTGGACAAACGATCTGTTGGGTCATCCTTTCTGTGAAAAGTTTTCCCAGTTTCAGCCAAATCCATTTTAAAATCCTAGGCCTAATCATAGGCACTTTCGGGGTATTACAATATCTCCCCCTTGGGAACATTCTTCCTTGAATGTGGGAAGACATACAAGAAACAAAGACATGCAATCATTATACTCAAATACTGATCATTTAAACTGAAAACTGACAGAATGAATATCTCCGATTCAAACCACATAGCTGAACTGATTTCATGATTCACACACACATCCATATACATAAAAGAAACTTGGACACATGAACTGAACATGAAAACTAAATAGAGTTTTTAGGGAAAAACTGATACCTCAAGTTGGAACTAAGCCGGTAGAAAATAAATGCGGGTATCTAGCCATCATATCCGCTTTGGCCTCCCACATAGCTCCTTCAAGATGTTGATTCCTCCATAACACTTTAACTGAAGCTACTTCCTTGTTCCTTAGTCTTCGAACCTGACGATCCAATATTTCCACCGGAACCTCCTCATAACTAAGGTTGTCTTTTACACCAACACTGTCCACCAGGACAACTAGAGCTGGATCACCCAAACACTTCTTCAAGAGCAATACATGAAACACAGGATGCACGAACGATAACTCTAAGGGAAACTCCAATTCGTATGCCACCTTGACAACTTTTCTCACTATCCGGTAAGGGCCAAAAACCGGGGACTAAGATTTCCTTTCTTTCCGAACCGCATCACCCCCTTCATGGGAGATACCTTCAAAAACACCCAATGGTCAACCTCAAATCCTAATTCCCTCCTTCTCAATTCAGCATAGGACTTTTGGCATCTCTGGGCGGTTTTCAGCCTGTCTCTTATCAACTGAACTTTCTCCATTTCCTCGTGAACCGAATCTGGTCCTATCATCGCCACCTCACTGACCTCAAACCACCTGATGGACGATCTACATCTTCGCCCATAGAGAGCATCAAATGGCGCCATCTAGATACTAGAGTGATAGTTGTTATTGTAGGCAAACTCGATCAGGGGTAAGTGATCATCCCAACTACCTTTGAAGTCCATCACGCATGCTCTCAACATGTCCTCGAGTGTCCGAATTGTCCGCTCCACTTGACTATCCGTTTGCGGGTGAAATGTTGTACTGAGCTTAACTTGAGTACCAAGCCTTTTTTCAAATGACTTCCAAAATTGAGAGGTAAATTGGGTACCCCTGTCTGACATGATGGATAAGGGAACTCCATGCAGTCGAACTAGCTCCCGGATATATAGTTTGGCATAATCCTCCACCGAATTCGTGGTTTTGATCGGTAGAAAATGAGCAGCCTTTGTCAACCTGTCTACCACAACCCAAATGGAGTCGTTATCGGTGAGTACGAGGTAAACCTGTGATGAAATCCATATTAATTTCTTCCCACTTCCAAGTAGGAATGTTGATATCCTGAAGCACGCTTCCCTGTCTTTTATGCTCAACCTTTACTTGTTGACAGTTCGAACACTTAGCCACGAATTCTGCGATATCCTTCTTCATGTTGTTCCACCAATAGATTTCCCATAAGTCACGATACATTTTGGTGGCACCTGGATGGATAGAATACTTGGATCCATGAGCCTCATGCAACATCCGGCTCTTCAAATCATCAACATCTGGAATACATAGGCGACCCTGGTACTGAAGCACACCATCTCCCCTTTTGGAGAAAACCTCCACCTTTTGATTTTGAACGGTCTCTTTGAATTTTACCAAAATCGGGTCCTCATCTTGTCTAGCTTTCATATCAGTCACCAAGGACGATTCTGATCTATTCTGCACAACAACACCGCCATCGGCCGAGTCCACTAACCTAACTCTCAACCTTGCAAGTAGATGTACATCTTTCGCTAGCTCCTTCTTTCCCTCATCCACATGGTACACACTCTCCATAGAGAGCTTACTTAGAGTGTCCGCTACTATATTAGCCTTACTTGGATAGTATAGGAAACTCATATCATAGTCCTTGAGTAGCTCCAACCACATCCTTTGCCGAAGGTTAAGGTCCTTCTTGGTAAACACATACTGCAACCTCTTTTGGTCCGTGAACACATCCACATGGACCCCATATAAATAATGTCGCCATATCTTCAAGGAGAACACCACCGCAGCCAATTCAAGATCATGGGTCGGGTAATTCTTCTGATCAACTTTCAACTATATAGAGGAATATGTTATAACTTTCCCATGCTGCATCAACACACACCCAAGTCCGATCCTTGAAGAATCACAATACACCACGAACCTATCAATACCCTCTGGTAGAGTTAACACTGGTGCTGAAGTAACTCGGGTCTTCAACTCTTGGAAACTCTTATCACAAGCCTCTGACCATTGGAATTTTGCCTTCTTCTGGATTAATTTGGTCAAGGGCATCACAATAGATGAGAAGCCTTCAAAAAATCTCCGATAGTAGCCAGCTAAACCCAATAAACTCCGAATGTCTGAAGGATTCACCAGTCTAGGCCAATTCTCTATCGCTTCTATCTTTTGAGAATCCACCCTTATACCCTCACTTGTTACCACCTATGATTGAGTTGCGAAAACTTCTGGATAGNCCGAATGTCTGAAGGATTCACCAGTCTAGGCCAATTCTCTATCGCTTCTATCTTTTGAGAATCCACCCTTATACCCTCACTTGTTACCACATGTCCCAAAAATGCCACGGAGTTCAACAAAAACTCGAACTTGCTGAATTTGGCATACAATTGGCTATCCTTGAGGGTCTAAAGCACTACTCTCAAATGAGCAGCATATTCCTCCTCGCTCGGAGAGTATATCAGGGTGTCATCAATAAACACAATCATGAACATATCCAAGTATGTCTTGAACACCCTGTTCATCAGGTCCATAAAAGCTACAGGAGCATTCGTTAGTCCAAATGACATAACTACAAACTCATAATGACCATACCGCGTCCTGAAGGCTGTCTTCGGGGCATCGCTCTCCCGAACCCTGAGCTGGTGGTACCCGGATCTGAGATCTATCTTCGAGAAACATTTGGAACCCTGAAGATGGTCAAATAAATCATCAATTCTGGGTAGAGGATACCTGTTCTTGATGGTGACTTTGTTCAATTACTAATAATCAATGCACATTCAAAGTGAACCATCCTTCTTTCGGACAAAGAGAACTGGTGCACCCCATAGAGACTTGTTTGGCCTGATGAAACCCTTATCTAACAGGTCCTTCAACTGCTCCTTCAACTCTTTTAACTCAGCTGGAGACATTCTGTAAGGAGGGATAGATATAGGCTACGTGTGGGGAAGAAGGCCAACACCAAAATCAATTTCGCTCTCAAGATGAACACCTGGTAAATCATCAGGGAATACTTCTGGGTACTCATGCACTATTGGAACTGACTGGATAGTCGGGGTCTCGGACTCGACATCCTTAACCCTAACTATATGATACATACAACCCTTGGCAATCATCTTCTTGGCCTTAAGATAGGAAATAAAATCACCTACAGGCATGGCCTAACTGCCCTTCCACTCCAAGACTGACTCACCCAGAAAACGAAACACCACCGCACGGGTTCTACAAATAATAGAAGCATAACACGCATACAACCAATTCATTCCAAGAATAATATCAAAGTCAGTCATGGCTAATTCTACAAGGTCTACAGAGCTGACTTTATGCAATAAAGTGACCGGACATCTTTTATACACCTGCCTAACTACAATTGAATCACCAATAGGGGTAGAAATTGAAAATGGTTCTGACAGAGTCTCGGGACTAACTCCAAAGCTACTAGAAATATAAGGTGTCACAAAAGACAAGGTATCCCCTAGATCTAACTAAGCATAAGCATTAAGGTGAAACACTCGTAACATACCCGTAACCACATCCGATGAAGACTCCTGCTCCTGATGTTAGGCGATGGCATAGAATCTGTTTTGGTGTTATCCGCCACCCCCACTAGTAGATGCTCCATACGGAGCTGAATGTGTTGGAGCTGCTACTGACCTGGTAGTTTGTGCACGGCCTCTATCATCATCCTACCTAGCAAATGGACACGCTCGACGTATGTGGCCATACCTACCACACCCATAGCAAATATCTGAGCCGAGAAAACACTCTCTAGAATGACTCTTGCCACACTTTCCACAGGCTGGAAGAGTGCGCTCTACCTGCATGCCCCTATGGTCCCTCGATCCGGAAGCCCTACTCCTCTTATCACCCTTGGGTATGGACAGAACACTAGCTAATGATAGTGCTAGAGTTAGTGACCTCTGCTGGAACTGAGGGCGGTGCCCACCGCCGGATCTCTGATGAGTAAACCCATGACTATCTGTCCGGGCCCTTTTAGCCTCTCTCTCTCTCTCATATGAGCCGCCTCCATCTGTTGGGCATACAAAACTATCCGAGGGAAATCTATGTCCTGGTGGAGCATAGCGGTCCTACAATCTTTGTCCAAATAGCCCACACGCCATGAACAAAGCGGCTCACCCACGCCCTCTGGTCAACCACTAACTCTAAGGCATACTTTGACAAGTGAGTAAACTCGAGAAAATACTCTTGTACCATCATCCTCCCCTGCTTCAGATTTACGAACTCAGCTGCCTTAAGCTCCCTCATCTCAGAAGGGAAGAACCGATCTAGATACGCCGCTTGGAACACCTCCCAAGTGACAGGGCCTGCTCCGGCAGCCTACTATCTCTCCACTGCCTGAACCAGATATGTGCGACCACTTTCAGCTAATACGAGGCCAACTCTAGACATTCAACCCCATTCACCCCCATAACTTGGGTGATCTACACAATCTCGTAAATAAACTCATGCGGGTCCTCATCTACCTTTGACCCGAGGAACTCTGGCGGGTTCATTCTCAAAAAGTCTCTGACTCGAACCATCGCTGCATTGCCGTTTTGCGTAACATGAGCAACAGCCCGCTGATTGACCTAAGCGGTCAAGGCCTGCGCAAGCATCTGAATAGCTGCCCGAAACTTAGCATGGGCAATTGGCTCCAGTGCCTGGTGCTCCTGAACTATTAGGGCCTGTTGGTGCCCATTACCACTGCCATCCTCGTGGCCATCTCCATTTCCGTTCCTCCTACCATTCATTCTTCGGGGAGCCATGATTCTGCAATTGCAAATAGCATGAATTAGAAGGATAGAGAGAATTTTCATCGTACAACATAGATCATGAAAGAAGGGAACATTAACTAAATGTCTCGTAACCTCTTCGTCATAAGTGTGGCGCGCTTCACACCCATGAAAAAGACTCTACTTCATGTGGCTTTCAGACACCCTAGGACACTCCAAACCTATTGCTCTGATACCAAACTTCTAACGACTCAAACGTAGACCCAGACCGTAATAGGGGACAAAGAGCCCTGGGAGACTCCAAGTCGACCCATGGAATGAACATTCATCTAACTTCGTATCATTAAAATGGAATACTTAACATATCAACATATTAGAAGCATGAACATAACATAGTATAGCATGGTAAGTGATACAGACTAAATACATGACAGCGGAGTAGTACATATAGTCTAAAAGCCTCTAACCTAATAGATGGGTTGATGGAACAACATCCCCAACTAATCCGACAAACTGAAACTAAAAAAAACATCAATGTCTGAATCAAATGGTCCTCAGAGAATCGGGACTCACCAACAATCTGGATGCTAAACTGCGTGACAAGCAAATAATGATGCTGGATCTGAGGATCGGAGACTGTAACATAAAATGATACAGCATAGAGTATGCGGTCAGTACGTGGAATGTACCGAGTATACAAGGTAAGTAAAACAGACACTTAAAAATACATAAAAGCTCATAAATGATCATAAGAGAAGGACATCATGCTCGTATCATAAATATCATAAGATAACATAAGGCTCAAGGTTTTCAAATCGTTCATAAACCATTCATTATCATAGTCATAAGAGAAACTTCATTAAATCATCACTTGAGCCACATAAAATAAACATAACAATGCATAAAACATGCATAAGAATAAGAGGACTCGTCATAATCGACACCATCATGGTAGAGCCTTACATGATGCCCCAACTATCTAACTCAAGTGGGTAAAGTCGCCCTTGGCTTGCCAGGCAAGGGACGTGGATTATGTGATATCACGAAAGAGGAGATCATTGTAATTGTAATGTATCATTATAAACCCACGGTGGCACATGGTTATGAGACACCGGCGTATTCCTTTGAATGCCGGGCTGCTCGATGCTAGACACGGCTCCCAAAAACATTCACATTAGGCTCATATGTAAATCAATATCATCATTCATTAAGATTCATGGCCAAATAAACTTTTATCATTCATTGAATCCCATTAAAACATGATTATCCAAGAATCAAAGGCCCTTTAGTCGGCCAACATCATAAATCGATATATCATGAGATCCATTCCATAAATTGTAAATCTTTCTATAACATGTGGGCATTGCCCAATACATTACCATGCTTGAAAATGCTCAATTCATTGGAAAACATGCTTATAAACATGAGTAACTTGAAAACATGCTTTCCATCACCAATAATTCACTCGATCATTCATCATAAACTTTGACTTTCATGAATTTTTCATAAATGGGCAATTTAATTTATAAAACATGAAAAATGATTTTTAATGAAAGACAACATAAAACTTGCCCATCATTCATAATTCATTAAAAACATCACTTGAACCAAATAACATAAACATAATAATGCATAAAATATGCGGAGAAATGGGAGGATTCATCATAACGACCCCATCATGGTAGAGCCTTTCATGATGCCCCAACTATCTCACTCAAGTGGGCAGAGTCGCCCCTGACTTTCCAGACCAGGGACGTGCATTATGTGATATCACGAAAGAGGGGATCATTATCATTGTATGTATCATTATAAATCCACGGTGGCACGAGGTTATGAGACACCGACGTAGTCCTTTGAACGCAGGGTTGCTCGGTGCGAGACACGGCTCCCAAAACATACACATTCGGCTCATATATAAATCAATAACATCATTCATTAAGATTCATGGATAAATAAAAATTTATCGTTCTTTGATCCCCATTAAAACATGATTAGCCAAGAATCAAAGGCCCTTTAGTCGTCCAACATCATAAATCGATAAATCATGAGATCCATTCCATAAATCGTAAATCATTCTTGGACATGTGGGCATTCCCCAATACTTTAACATACTTGACGATACTCAATTCATTTGAAAACATGCTTATAAACATTGGTAACTTGAAAACATGTTTTTCATCATCAATAATTCATAATACTTGAATATTAATCATAAACTTTGACTCTCATGAACTTTTCATAAATGGCCAATTTGATTTATAAAACTTGAAACATGATTTTTAATGAAAAACAACACAAAACTTGCCCATAATTCGTAATTCAATAATAGTAACTCAATTAAATCAAGCCCGTGTAGAGAAATCGAATTTTCATGCATTGGATAAAAACCCCATAGATTTTAGATAGGAATTTTCATAAATTGAAATAGATTGGGAATGGGTGTGAAAGGATTCACCCATTCATAACCCTATATACCTGGGGAAAATCAATTCTCACCACTCCTTGAAAGCCCAAAGGAAATTAATGAAGAAAACCTTTAAGACAAGCTTGATCACCTCCTCAAACCTTCAACTTTGAATGCATAAGAATGAATAAGCCTAGGGTGGGTTTTACCCTCAATAAACACTGATTCTTGAGCCTTAAATGACGTAGTTTAGGACCCCTAGGACTTAGGAATGACGAATATGCCCTTAATGAAAACCCTGAAAAATCTGCACTGGCATACTAACGGACGGCCTAACGGGTCGTTGGAGGATACCACAACTCGTGGTATCCATCCATCGTCTACACTGTCAAAATTCCTGATCTCAAATTCGTCCTGACGACTCGACGGGACGAGTCATCCTTTCATACCATGTATTGTTACATCGTTCATTTCGTCCTCCTTCTAGGTCCTGCTCTGATCCTTCCAAAGAGCCTCACCATGACTCTTCACATCCTCCAACGAGTCATGGTTGCCTTTCATTAGGTAGACTGCAAAATATAGCTATCCACATCCCACGACTGGTGACCACAACCCGTTACTTTTCACGACGGATCGTGGGATGACCTGTTACTTTCCCTAATGCTGAAGCCCAGTTCTCACCATGACTCATTGTATCAAACAACGGGTCGTTACTTCACTCGTTGTTACCCACTGAGACCAGACCACAACTTCCCACGACTGCTTCCCACGGGTCGTTGGTTGGACCAACAATCCATTAGGTCGCCCATTCTATGAAAATGTTTCCTAGTTTCAGCCAAAAGTCTAACCTTTGGCCCTTCCGGGGTTGTCACGACCCGAACGGGGGCCCAAATCGTAACACGGGACAAGGAGCCCCGAGAGACCCAAGTCGACCCATGGCATAAGCATACATCTAATCTCAATAAAAAAACTGAATAATCAATAAGATACTCATAGCGGAAGTCTAAGTTGAACACAACATTAGAATACAAAATCTGAAGCTAGATACATACATATGTCTGAAAGCCTCTAAACATGACGAATTGATGGACAAGACCCCAACTAACTCATCAAAACTGGAACTGAAATACATAAAGGAAAGCTGGATAGTCTAGTCCTCGGGAAATGAGGACTCACCTAAAATAAGAATGCTAACTCTGATAAGATGACTACGAGCAGGGCTGAACTTGAGAGCCAAGTCTTGTATCGTGAAATGATACAGCATAGAGTATACGATCAGTACGTGGAGTGTATCGAGTATGCAGGGTAAGTAAAACCACTTAAGTAAATAAAATTATTTAAAACCAATGCATAATGTAAACATAAACATTAAGAATCTGGGAGTAGGGCTTGCATGCATTATTTCTGAAATCATGATCTCATCATAACATAACATATCATAACATAATCTATTGACTCAAAGTTGAAATCTGACATTTATAAATAAAGCTGAACATTGAGTCAAACCTTCTTTAGAACATGCTTATATATGTAAATATCATGAGCAATGAACATGTATATCTTAAATCATGAGGAACAATGGGAGACTCGTCTTTTAACTGACATATTACGATAGAGCTTACGTGGTCCCAACTATCACACTCAAGTGGGTAGAGCCGTCCAAAGCCTTTCCAGGGCTAGGGACAATACCATGATATCAATATCAAGCTGAAGGCCCATTCGGGTAGGGAAGCTCACGAGGGAGGTCCCAAAGTAATATATATAATAGTGTAAACCTATGTTGGCGCGTAGTTCTGAGGCATAGGGTGGTCGACCCTTAGCCTACTCGGTGCTAGACATTACTCCCAAAACATGCATATGATCTACATCATTTTATAATGAATCTCAACATTTTCTATTGACGGGGCTCAATAATCAATACATCTCAAATATGAAATAAGTAGCTTTAGCTCAAAATATACCATAAGCTGAAAACATAATTGAGAGACTTCGCTCCAAAAACATGTGGTAAGATATACATAGGAAAACTTGAACTCAAAACATACCACAAGCTAAAAATATAATTGGGAGTCTTTTCTCCAAAACAATGTGGTAAGCCTAATTCGGGAAAATCATCATTCATACTTAACATGTGGGCATTGCCCAAAGGTTTATTATACTTAAAAATACCCAATTCTTATCGAAAACATAATGGTAAACATGGGTATCTTTGAATCATGCATTTCATCATAATATCTC
>JACEIK010001631.1:132491-145333 GCA_018107945.1 Datura stramonium | reverse complement strand
GGTAGCTGATTCTAACACTTCTTTAGATGTCCAATAGGAAATTGAAAGGAAATTGATGAATGCTAAGCTTGATCACCCTATCAAGTCTTATACCTTGAATGCATGAATGAATGAGGCCTATAATGAACTTAACCCCTTTAAAAGTCACTATTCATAACTCAAACGTCGTAGTTTAGGCCCTAGGAACTTAGGAATTACAGAAAAGCCCTTACTAAATTCGCTGAAATTAACTGTCTGGTGGTCCTATCGAGGGACCTAATGACTCGTGGTCAAGGTTCATGGCTCGTGGAGCCGGTCATGAGGTACACTACCTGAGCTTCAACAAAAACCTTCCCTGTTTGGCCCACGACTCACCCCACGAATCGTGGGGACTGACCACGACTCGTGGGCTCCTTCCGTCGAGTGCACTGCCTCCCTTCTCCTCTTTTCTTTCCTTACCCACCCCACAACTGACCTAACGACTCGTGGGGTTTGACCACGAGTCTTTGTCACGCCCTTAGGGATCCTTTTCCTCAAACTTCCAAAACTTCCTCACTGTCCTTCCCACGAGTCCCATCACGACTCGTGGGCTGCACTTACGAGTCATCCCACGGTTCGTTCTGTGCCTGATGCCAATTTTTACACTTTTTTTAATTTCAACTCCTTGGTCTGATTTTTAGGTTTCCAGGGTATAATAGGGGTATTACAAGGTAATTAGCAAAATCAGCAAATCACGGTGTCAGCTCGTGGGTTGCAGCTAAGATTCGCTCATCCGGAAAGACATCATTGATCTCCTTTTGTGTTCCTGGCTTCCCATTTGTCTCTAGGCGTGATAAATGGTCAGCCACTTGATTCTCATATCCCCTACGGTTTTTCACCTCAAAGTCGAGTTCCTGCAACAACAACATCCACCTAATCAATCTTGGTTTAGCATCCTTCTTGACCATTAAATACCTGAGTGTTGCATGGTCCGTGTGCACCACCGCTTTAGTTCCTAGCAAGTACGCCAGGAATTTTTCAAATGCAAATACAACAGCTAGTAGCTCCTGTTCCGTTATTGTGTATTTTGATTATGCATTGTTCAGAGCTTTACTAGCATAGTAGATTGGGTGAAAGATCTTGTCTCTCGCTGACCAAGGACCACTCCTAATGCCACCCCACTTGCATCACACATGAGCTCAAAGGGTTTTGACGAATAAGGTGCTACAATGAACAGAGAGGAAATCAATCTTTCCTTCAACTCCACAAAAGCCCTCAAACTATCTTCATCAAAATTGAACTTAGCCTCTTTCTCCAACAACCGAAGTAGGGGATGATCTATCTTAGGGAAATCTTTAATGAATCGGCGGTAGAAACCTGCATGTCCGAGGAAACTCCTAACACCCTTCACGGTACACGGTGGAGGTAACTGAGTAATGGCATCCACTTTATCTTGATCCACCTCAATCCCTTTTTCAGAAATTTTGTGTCCCGATACAATCCCTTCTTTGACCATGAAATGACACTTTTCCCAATTTAGGACCAAATTCGTCTCCGTACATCTATTTAATACCTCATCTAAATGTGTCAAGCAGTCATCAAATGAGTTCCTCACAATTGAGAAGTCATCCATGAATACTTCCATAGTATCTTCCACCATGTCAGAAAAGATGGACATCATGCATCTCTGGAATGTGGCCGGGGCATTTCAAAGACCAAAAGGCATCCTCTTGAATGCGAGAGTGCCATAGGGACATGTAAATGTGGTTTTTTCTTGATCCTCGAGTGCGATTAAGATTTTATTGTATCCTGAGTATCCATCCAAGAAATAATATTATTCTTTACAAGCCAGTCGGTCTAACATTTAGTCAATGAATGGCACTAGGAAATGATCCTTCTTTTTCCAAGAGTTTAACTTATGGTAATCCATGCAATCTCTCCATCCCGTGACTGGACGGGTAGCTACCAATTCATTCTTTTCATTCAGAATAACCATGATGCCTCCTTTCTTGGTTACACATTGTATGGGGATTACCCAACTACTATCTGTGATGGGATACACCACCCCTGCATCTAGCCATTTAATAATCTCCTTCTTGACAACCTCTTGCATAGGTGGATTAAACCTTCTTTGATGTTCAACTTATGGGCTGCAATTTTCTTTAAGATTAATTTGTGAGTGTAGATCCCTAGAGGGATACCAATGATATCAGCTATTGACCATCCTATAGCTCGGATATGCCTTTTCAACATATCAATGAGTTTATCTACCTAAAACGGAGTGAGCTTTGCTGAAATGATAACCAAGAGGGTTTCATTCTCTCCCAGATATGCATATTATAGGTGAGTGGGCAAGGGTTTGAGCTCCAGCTTTGGTGGGGTCAAAATAGATGGTTGTGATAGAGGAGTTGTACGATTCTTCAAATCAAGGTCCAGCTTTCTTGGTGGGAACGTATAATTTCTTATTTCCTTACGCACATGATAAACATCCTTGAGTTCTTCACCTTTCAAAAAAAACATCGGCAATATGTTCTCCAACAACCTCTTCCTCAATTTCCCACTCGAATATATCATTTTCTACTATGTCCTGCGTTGGAGCCATGTTGTTCTCTGTCGTTTGCACTGCCATCTAAGATGCTAACTCGTTCATCTGCTCCTCCTATTGTTGAATGATGACATCATGACTCTTTACAGTGGTTGTTAGGTCCAAGAGTTTACTCCATAAATCTTGAACTCCTTAAATCGCAAGAACCATTTCAAGCACCACTTCTAGAGCACTTTCCATATGAGGTGGGACTGACTTATTGCTCTCCTAACTACTCATATCGACTGACCGAGCATTATTCCAAACTTGGTTTCCATAATAGACATAATCATAGTCATGGTTGGCTTGGCTATATCTAGCATGGAAACCCTTCATATAGTTTTTCAATAACTCGATCTGCTTCATCATGACAACAACATTGCGTCTTTCTTCCCCTCTCTACGACACATTTTGTCTACTATCTTGATGGTCTCCACACAAGGCACCCCTTCCGGGTCTTGTGACCATCCTCCGAAACTGCTCATGAGCCACATACAATAGATTAATAGCAACCACTGTGGTGGAACTAATTCAATTTAACAATCAACACAAGAATATAAAGCGCTAGTCCCTAGAAATGGAGCCATTTTCATAATGTCCAAAATATATCCTTCATGCAAAGAATATACACGGCCAAAGTATCAAAACAAGTAACCTGGCGACTGTCGGGGTCGAATCCCATGAGGACTAAATAATGATGGTTACAAGTGTCAGCTGAGAAATTGAATTTAGCTTGCACCATGTAGATTCAATATAAAAACAAATAAAATTGGGGGGGTTAAAATTTGCAGTGAACTGTTTTGGGTGATTTAGTGAAATGAAACAGCAAGATCAGCAAAGTTGTCAACAAGAGTATGAACGACTAGAGGTGTGGTGTAAATGAAATACTAACTAGATCGGGACATTCTAAGTCATCTTATGAGTTCAACAATTGTAAATAATCTCAAGAAATGGGTAATTACAGCTTTTTAGCCTTTTCACTACCTCTTGCTAGAGTTTTATCAAACCTCTAGCCACGATTTAGCTCAACCACATTCAATTTGGATTAGCAACTGAACTAATTTCTAGCTATTAGCTGCTAATAAGGAATGAGAATGCAATTTCAGTTATTTCTAGCCCAATTTCACAATCTCTTATCCATACCCATTATTAAATTCTCTTTCAATACTTAATTATTATTTTACAAGCAATAATCAAGCAAGAATAAATAGACCTATATCATAATCAATGGATCTTCTTTTATAGATTGAAGAGAATCTAACAGATTTACACATATTTGAATAATATGAAGATGACTCTAGCAATACCCACTCTAATTAAGTATTCATCATCACACACCTCTAGTTAATGATTTAGCTACTCATGATTAGGAAATTCAAAAACACATTCATTAATAGCTTTATTGAATTTAATAGCAAGAGTAGAAAAATCAAATTCACAAAATAATCTCCAATAATAGCTGAAACTTACTATTACAAGGAAGAAATAGAACAGAGTACTTTTTCCAAATTCACCAATCAAAATATCCCTATCTCAACTAAGAGAATGTTCTTCAGCTAAAAAGGGAAACAATGATGTGATATATGCTTTGCTCTCTCTCAATATCTTTATTTCTGTCTCTCCTTCTGCATATCCTCTGGTACAAAGTACTTTATCTGTTATTTATATCCTGAAAAGTAGGGAACTTTTTATCTCTTTTCCTGTGTTGGACAATTATACCCCTGAGCCCCATTCTGGAATCGGCAGAGACCGGCGGTTAGACGGTCCCAAACCGTGAACCGCTGGGTATCTTGTCTGGGCCCTTACTCAACTCCAGTGAGCATCGGCGGTTCACCCAGCGTTTAGCCGATGTCGATCCGTGAACCACCGGATCTTCATGCTATTTTTTAGAACTTTGGGTGTCCTTCGGCGATTGGACCAACGAATCGCCGCTGGCAAGTCGTGAATTATCGATGGTATTATTCCTCAGAGGAAGTGATGTTCGGCCTTTAGCCGGTGTTTCACTGGTCTTCATCTATGGATCACCGATTTACTCTCACTTCTTTTTGCTCCATTTTTGCTCTTTTCTTCACATTTAGTCATCTACACACAACAAAAGCAAAAAGGGCATAACATCCATATAATCAACTCAAGAACTAAGCAAAAACTCAAGTTTTAGAGCCTAATGAGTTGGTAAATTACAAACTCATCAGTCCTCATTGACATCATTATCGTAAGGAATTTCATAACATTCTAAAAAATAAATAGTAGGCATGAGTCATATGGGGAATTTAAGCTTAGGATAGACATATTGTAAAAGGGTTCTCTAGATCATAGAGAGCATAGCATAAGACATGAGTTCATGGATCAAAAAAAGATAATACCTCTCATCATTATCATTATCATAATCATACTTGTGACACATGACGTTAAAGAAAGAAGGATTATAGGCATGAATTATAAGAGACGTTAGGGATAGAACATTAACATAGCCTGAGTATTTTGACCATTGGTGATGGATTCATAGGACATGACTGGCATAGCATTGTACATAAGCTTCATTGCATCTAAATGACATAATCGTGGATCATGAGTACTCTAGACATAGGATAGAATGGGACATCATCATTAAGCATTTTCTTCTAGATCAAGTAACAGATGGTGATAATTCGCTCTCGTTTCTTTCTTGGCTTTCTAGGTAGCCTCTTCAACATCCTAATTTCCCTATAGAACTTTCATGAACACTACTTACTAGGTCCATCAATAATTGATCTGTTCATTAGGTGTTTCCAAAGTTCAACAAGATTTATTTTGCATCTAGGGCCATGCCCAAGAATATTATTCATCCTTATTATAATGATAAACCTTCTCGAACTCATGAAGTAGTCGCAGATACAAGAATCCACACATTTATCAATACAACATTCAATCATATCGCAATATAAATTTCCTTACCCCCTGATCGCTAAGACCATCCAAAAACTTCTCTGTCTTCTACAATTTCCTTACTACTAATAACCATACCAAACCATATGAGGAGATGTGCAATACTTCCATCCAATCACTACATATAGTTAATGCCTAACTTCCTTCACTTCCCGCATTCTATAACTTTTTACAGAATAAGCATACCTATTATTTCCAACAAAAAGGGAATTCCTACCCTGTCCAGTCTACCATATATTGCATCATAAGCAAGAGCCATTAGAGGAATAGAGAATAAGCATGAACCTCATAAAATATGACTAGAGGTCTAAGTCTTGATCATAAGCATAGGGCATGAATAGAATGTTATTACAAACGTACATGTTGTAACGATCATTTATGTCATGGGTGAACATACACAGGGCTTAGAATAAGAAAATCATAAGCATGAATCATTCAAAAAAGCTAAGTTGGGCATATACTCGATATAGCACAATCTTATGAGCCGTTAAGGAAAATCTTAAGGACCGAGTTCATAGAGCTGAGCATGCTAAGAGACATGAGTTTACATACATAATGAGTTTCATGACAAGAAGTTGAGTTTTATGGAGTCATGGAGTCAGATTGGGATAGCTGACTGAAGTGATTGCCTATCATTCTAAGAACCTAATATGTAAGCATGAGGAAAGCATAACGTCGACTTAAACATAAGGAAAAACATCTGATTAGGAATGGATTGACATTCTATAGATACTATTTCTAAAACTTCCTTACTAGAAACAACTCAAGATTTGACTTGTCCCTACGACTTATCATCTCCCTCTTAGCTTAAAGTCATCATCTAAGGCCCTTGGATCATTTCTTAATGATAGACTGACATCACTAACTCTTGACTTCCCATCTACCTCTAAGGCTATCACTAAAGGCTTCACGCTCATAACCATTTCACACCATCTACGGGATAATTCTCATACTAGAGTTGCTAAAGGGGTCTTATACCTCATACTATGGCTCTTAGGCCTAACACATGAAAGGATCAATCAGGAAAAGCTCATCACATACCAGTGACTACATTGGGTGAGAACTCCTTCTCCTGACGAGATGAAAGTGCATAGAACTTATTCTGGCACTGGCCTCCACCTGCACTGGAGATGCGCCCAACTGAGATAGGAGAGCTGCTGGAGCTGTTGAAGTGGTGGCTGTGACACGGCCTTTACCATCACCTTATCTAACTGAAGGATAATCCATACTCATGTGTCCGAGATTCCCACACCGGAATAAAATATCTGAACCAACCAAGCATTCTCCTGGGTGGTTCCTACCACAATTCCTATAAGTTGTGAAAGTGGGCGCCCCTAACATACTTCCCTGACCCCTAATGCTTGATGCTCTACCTCTCTGGCCATCTCAATGTATGGATGAGACAAAAGTTGATGATGGGTTGGGGCTAACGACATTTGATAAGACTGTGATTGGTGTCCACCACTTTCCCTCTACTGTGAAACCTCAAAGTTTTTTGTCTTGGCTTCTTGTTCCCTTTTTCTCTTCCCCTAAACTGCCCATCCGCCTTTGGATGGTGGAACTTAGACAAGCCCTTCTTAGAAAAGTATTGAACCTTAGTAGATGTCATCCCTTCGGTAGTGTTAGCAGGTGCGACAGCTTGCTGGTTTAGCTGAGTGGTCATGCCTTGTATAAACACTCTGAAGGCAGCCCCGAACTCTGCATCCGTAACTTTCCCACTAAGGGGGCATGCTAGAGTTGGTGGGGCTAGTGGATTTCCTTTCTCATTTCCTCTTCTACTATCTCTTCTGGAGTCATTCTCTGTGATTGCGTATAGTACGAGTTGGAAGAGGATAGAGAGTTGAACTTCATAGCATGAGATCAGATCATAAAAGAAGGAAAGTTTCCTAAAATGTCTCATAGCCTCTTCCTCATAAGTGTGGCATGCTTCACACCCATGACAAATATTCTACTTAATGCGGATTTCAGACACCCTAGGACACACCTAAACCTAATTTTCTAATACCAAGTTTGTCACGACCCGAGCTAAGACCCGAGATCGAGACATGCGACCTAGAACAAATTGCTCCAAGCTAACCCATGGAACATACATTGCATGACTTAAGAGCATAATCAAGTGGAAATCAACAAGCATGGATAAGAGGAGGTCTAAATATCAATAAGCATGAATAAAAGCTACATTATCACAAAGCTAAAAATACTAACTCTATGTCTAAAAGCCTCTACTATCTGATGAGCTGCTGGGACAAGACCCCAGCTAACTCCATAGTTGGAAACTAAAACAAGATAAAATAACTGAAATAAAGTAGATAACTCTAGTCCTCAGAAGATGAGGGCTCACCGCTGCTAATTGATCAAGTCCAGAATGTATCTAACCGTGGGGCTAAGTCTGACTACCTAAATCTAATCATTAAAATGATATAGCATAGAGTATGTGATCAGTTCTTTGAATGTACCAAGTATGTAAGGTAAGTAAAACATGCTGGTAAAATGTTAGTCTGAAATCATGCGTATAAAACAAGATAGAACACGAGAGTAAGGACATTATGCTAAAACCATTTACTTGAAGTAATCATAATCATAAGAAATTCTTCATAAGCTGAACATAATGACCTAAAGTTTAGAAATAGATATCATATCATGTACCATACATGAAATCATAGGTGAAAACTCATAAACTGCTCAATGGGTCAAATATTTTATAAAACAGAATATCATAAATCATGAACATAAGTATCTTAAAACATGAGGAACAATGGGAGACTCATCATAACTGACACCATCATGATTGAGCTTACATGATTCCCCAACTATCTTGCTCAAGTGGGCAAAGCCTCCTAAGCCTAGCTAAGGAAAAGAATGATTAAGGTGTGATACCAAGGGTGTTCCCTCGGGCAGGGGAAGCACTCTCTCGAGAGGTCCCAAATATATACCTACGGTGGAACATAGTATATGAGACGGAGGTCCTCAGGCTACCTGGCTTACTCGGTGCTAGACATTACTCCCAAAAACATATATATAGCTCATGAAGATATCTTGGGAGTATCGACTCAAAAACATCTCTTTAAAACATATCTTGTAAGCCTCAACTAAATATCCTAATGAAACATGACTTTTTATATGGGCTTTCCCAACTCATGAAATAATGCATACTTGAATAAGGCTTCATAACTTGAAATCATAAGCTTGAGAGTTTTTAAAAATTCATGCATACTTTGATATTTCATCATACTAGAAATCATGGTCTCATAACTTGAAATTCATGAATCATGCATAATAGGAAAAAATCATCATGAATTAGTAAGTAACTTGAGACTTAATAGTTGTAAATCATTAATCGAAACATGAGAGAATCACACCCATAGAGGTATCATGGAAAACCACAGGAATTGGGTTAAACCCTATAATTTCATAGAAACATCCTTAGAGACTTGAAATCATGAGAGATGGAAGAAATTGGGCATGAGATCGAAAGGATTTCCCCCATTCATAACCCTACATACCTTATCTTTGGCCTCAAAACTATCAACATGAAGCCACAATCCTCTTATAACGTCAATCTGTAACAATTTTATGGATAAGAACTACAATCAATAGCTTAACGATGAAATCCAAGTCATAGAGGCATTTCATCGAACACTCGGAGGGCATAGGAAGTTCAAGCCTCATATGAGTGGGGTGTCCTTACACCCACTTCTTTCTACCTCCTCATAACAACAAGAATAACCATTACAAGTCCAACAAAAATAACCACATCCATTCTCAACACCAAAACAATCGAATAAACCCTAACCCTAGGTCATTACATGAACTCGTGGCTTCCTAGCACCGTCCTATGAGTCCTGACCTTCAAACATCCCTAAGGAGTAGATTGTCCCATGTAAGGTTTTTGGAGAGTTACTTGCTTTTAAGTAAGGAGGAGTGCTCAAAATTTAAATTCTTGGAACTCAAAGATTATTCTTGACCTTTCTATATATAGAAAGATTATTTTGATGTTAGAATCAAGAAATATTCATGGACTTAGGTTGAAATAGGTTGGCGAATACTTACCTAGCCTTAGGAGGGTTGAAGAGATCTCTTGGAACTAATAAGTTTGATTTGGAGGTGGAAAATACCAAAAAATCATTTAAGCTGACTTTTAAAAGCCTTGAAACCTCCATGTGACGCCTTAGGTGACAGGCCCGTCATTCCCCCGACGAACCATAAACTTGTCTGTCACTTTGGGGTGGAAATTTGCTGGTTCTGGTTAAGGTTGACAGACCAAACTTTACAGGCCATCGGGTGGTTGAAGGGCCATCACTCTACTAGCTTAGAAAATCCCTTGTGTGATCTCAATCCTGATATCCAAAAAGAATGACACTTGAGTAAACAGGCAAGCATATGGTAGTTGTGACATATTTTGTGAATTTGTTTGTAAGAGTTGAGTGCATTTCTCTTCTCTTTTGATGTTATGTATCCTTACATGGTGTGTTAGCATTACTTCATAAAAAAAAGACACATTCCGTGGTCTAATTGTGAGGGCGTGTGGATGTGAATGGCTGCCATATTTTACTTCTCAAGTCTAGGTTTATACATGTAGATATAGTGTCATAAGTGTAGATTGCATGCTTAGTCCGAACAGTTGCGAGAAAATTGGTTTTTGATTTATGGAGGGGGTGACTGGATTGAAATGTCTATATTTGTATCCATTGTTAAAAAACACCCTAGTCATTGCAATTTGTGATTCTGGGACATTAGTTTAGAAGTTAGGATAATTTATCTTTTTAGTTTTCTTGAAGACAAGAAAATGCTTTAAGTTGGGGGTGTTGATGTGATGGAAATTTGCGACATGTGTTTGCTTCATTTCATAGAATTTTGCATGTATTTAAGAGCTAGATTAAGTGCAAACTAACCTCATTATTCCATGTGATGCGTCCAAACACACATGCAAATATACGCAGTCGTAAAGTAATATAGAATGGTTTAAGTCTAGATATCGTACCCACAGGGACTTGTTAGATAGTTTGTCCAATTTAAGCTCTTATTCAAACTATTCAAAAATAAAGAATGATTCTTGAAGAATTGTTATATTACTAACTAAACAAATTCTAGACTTAAAAAAAGGTGTAAATGATTGGTTAGTTCTTAGATGATATAAAAGATCCAGGGTCTTGGCAATTTTGACAATCTAGTTGAAGTATCAAATTGCTATACTTATTCACTTTCCTGAGTTACTAGTTGCAGGTGGATATCACTTAATTGAGAATCGTTCCCAACAACACAAAGACTACTTGACTACTCCTACGCCGATATTCCTATGGTCATAAGAAAATAGTGAAGTGCATGTAAGATTTCTTCTATATCAACTAAGCAAGGCTAATGGGTATATTCCTATACTCATTAGCGAATTGATCCCCTTTCCTTATAAGGTTCTACGAACAAGCCCTATTTCTTCTTATTGGCCTTGCAATTTCCTTTTCCAATTTTAATTAATGAGTCGTAGATGATACTTAACTATTTTGTTAAATAATCAAACAATTCAACAAAAGAAGAAATAAATAACTCAACAGCAGAAAGATTTAATACATACAACAATAATCAACATTCAACCTTTATGTTCATGCCAAAACTATAGAATTATAGTGTTTAGCCACCCATGATTCCCAAATGACTAAGGGAATTCATGAGTTTACAAGAGAAAAATGATAAAAAGTTAGGAGGGAAAGTAACAGGAAGAGAATCTCGTCATGCCCTTGCTCTTCTCTCCAATTTCTGTCTAACACTAGTCAAGAATGCCTCCTAAAACGTCTTAGGGTTATTATATATAGTAAATGAAAAATACCCCCTTAGCCCTACTTAATTTGAGTTTAAAAGTTTCAAAAATCGAGTTCTGAAATGGCCATGGCACGCAGCTATTGCTATTGCACCAGCATGTTGACTTTTAATTTTTCTGAAGTTTAGCCTCTGATGTACCACACCAACCCACANTTGCACCAGCATGTTGACTTTTAATTTTTCTGAAGTTTAGCCTCTGATGTACCACACCAACCAATGCACCAGCTTGGTTTTGTCCAATAACACCTCCAAAGCTCCGAACCTTCCTTTATAACTGTAATACCCCGAAAGTGCTTGAGAATAGACCCGGGAGTTAAAAGTTGAAAACTACTTAAATGGGGAAAATTTCACAGAACGAACCATGGAATGACTCATGGTATCAAAACACAGGTCGTTATATGCAGTCGTTGGTTAGGGAAGGTTGGGTGGTAGTGGAGACAACAGATGACACAACGACTCATTGTTGGGAACAACGACCCATTGTCAGCAAGCGTTGGAAGAGGTTGGGTTCAGCAGGTGGCATACAAAGGGCCTTCCAACGACTCGTTGTGGGTTGTAACGAGTCGTTGTTACCGGTCGTTGTTTTGGTGCAAGAAATTCCAGTGTAGATGACGGATTGAGACCACAACTCGTTGGAAGAAACCACAAGTTGTGCTAAGGCCCGTGGTAAGCAGGTTCAGATTTTGTGGTGAGAAAGCAACGGACGATGTAATGGATCATTGTTTCAGAGGAAGAGTCGTCCTGTCCATCCATTGGTCAGTTTCGAACATAAGCTACAGCAGTGCAAACCACGAGCGATAGAATGGGTCGTCGTTAGCTCTAACGACCCGTTGGTTCCGTCCGTTAGTTCAACTCGACCAGTTTTCAGGGCAGATTCATTAAGGGCATTTTTGACTTTTCTATGCTATGAGACCCTAAACTACGTCGTTTTAACTCATGGAAGGTGGGTTTTAGGGGGGATAATTTATTCTAAGTCCCCATTCATGCATGCATGAATATTGAGAGGTAATTAAAGGTGGTTCAAGGCTCTTCTCTTCAATTATTTCAATTTCCTTCTTGGGATTTCAAGGCAAGTTAAGAATCAGTTGTTCCAAGTATGCAAGGCTATCAATGGGTGATTTCTTCCACACCCATTCCCATCCTCAATGATTTTTACAAAAATTTTATTAAAAATTCATGGGGTTTTGAAGATGATTTTTATAAAAGTATAATGATTTGATAATGGGCTTTGTGATTTTAGAATCTCATCATAATCTATGGGTTTTGATCAGTTTTCATTATTTAAACCATTTATAATCTTATCAATTTTGATTACTATGAAATTAAGCATAATTATGCATGACCCATGATGAATCGATTTATGATCTTCTCTTCAAATGATGATATTTACGAACCCAGCATGATTTATGATTTGAATTATGGATTTATGATTGATCTGGGGCATATTTATATACCCAAGTAATACTCAAATGCATCATTTTTTCCTTGTTTATCCAACAATGTTTGTACATTCTCATGTAAATTGTAGGGAAGTGTGAATTTATACTAACCAACATGATTA